>JBBMOL010000159.1:15528-55565 GCA_037954665.1 Laguncularia racemosa | reverse complement strand
AAAATGAAGATATTTTTAAATTATGGTATAAAGTAAAGAAATGCCAAAACCTTAAGTTAAGTGGATTCTAAATTGGACGGGCAAGATCCTTTGATAACATGAAGATTCTTTGAGATATGTTTTTTCTTGGGTTCAAAAAATTTAGTGGTAATTATAGCCAAATGGAGCAATAAATCAATTTTTCTTGTTGAAAAAGTTTGTGTGTTTTACTTATGGAGCTAAAAATAAAAATGTTTTTTTTTAAAAAATAAGGGAATATTTTTGTAATCTTATATAACCCAGGCTTCATGGGCTAAACATTTTAATAGCAAGTCTACTTTTTGGGGGGGGGGGGATGGTAGTTAGCGAAGCAACTTTAGTTTACTACAAATTTAAAATTGGTTGGTACACTTTTTTCCCAAAATCACTTCCAATTAGTGATTTTTAAAGGCTAAAAATTGGGAGTCTCAATTCAAAAAGTAAGGAGGAGTATTAAATATTTGCTTAAAAACTGCATGTGACTTGTGATTTTTCTTAGATTTTGAAAGAATCCGCCAATAATTTGTTCCAATTTTTTTAGGAAATAATTAAGTTTTTTTTTTTATTTTTGGATTTGATTTTTTTTGTTAAGTTTTGAAAATTTTTATTTAAATTTTCTAAATAAAAAAAAATGACTCAAAATAAAATAATAAAATTCCTTACTGCATATCAATTTTTCTTCTATTTGGACTCACTTTTTTCCTTCTTCTATTATTTTTTTTTTTAGTATTTTTCCCCATCTTAAAACCAACATATAGCAATTAAAAATCTACTCACAACACTCAGTTCTTATATTTTTATTAATTAGTGGAAGAGGGGAAATTTAAATTCCAAGTATTGGATACAATGTAAAATTCATTTTTATATCAAAAATTGTTTAAGTATTCTTTTCCAAGTGAGCCTTTAATTGCCTTTATTGTGTAAACACCAAATTAAGTCCCTCCATCACTTTTTCCTTCAAAACTTCAAAAAGCTCGATACAACATCCAAAATACATACCGGAATCTAGTCATGGCACCAAAATTATTTATCGTCTTTTGAAGTTTCATTTTTTTAACACATTTTTATCTTTTTAGAAAAAGTTTTTTAATTTATAACTATTGTTTTGTCATATCAATGAGTGGGATTTTGATAATAACTTCAATAACTCACTTGAAGTTTAAAGGAATTAAATGAGTTTAAAGAAAATATAGAAACTTCAAAAATCTTATTTTTTTTTTTTTTTTTATTACTTTTTCTATATCCCCCCAATATTTCTTTAATCTAAAATAAGAAAAATTACAAAGAATCTAATTTTTTTAAGAGATACGATGAAACCTTACCTCTAGTTCAAGGCAGAAACTTGATTTTATGTTTATTACAATGTTTTGTGTAAATTAATTTCAAATGAAACATTTAACTTTTGGCTAACACCTATTTTTCCAAATCATTTTGCAGCATTTGAGGATCTTCCCATTACTACAAGATGAAACCCATTTTAATTAAAGCCATTTCTTTAAAAATAGCACACAAGAAATTCATTTACCTTATCAAATGTTTTGTTTATATCCAATTTAATTAAAAAAGAGAGGAGAAGAAGAAGCAAAGAAAAAAAAAAAAAGGTTTTAGATTATAGAACCCTATTTCAAAAAATTAAATTTGAAAAGGGCTTAAAAAATATTTTTTTACAAAAACAAATTTTACAGGGCATATAATTCTATAAAATTTTCCTCTACAAAGCCTATTTCCAGTTTATTCTCTCATCACAAACTCATCTAGAAATAGACTTGTTATACCCATGTCAATTAATAAATTTAAAAAATCTCATCACGTGTAAATTTAAAATTTTTTTAATTGATAGCTAAACAACCCAAACTCATCTCATGTAAAATGTAGCAAAAGATAAAAGGGAATATACCCATGTGAGCATACATAATCAACCACACCCCTAAGTGATGAATTCGACACTGCCTCCCAATTTAAAAGACGGATCTATACCATTTTGTTTTCAAAGGTTGCATTGATAACATCATAGAGTGTACAACCCAGCAACATTTCCCTATAACCGTAGTTAATAGCTTTATTGTGCAAAATATGACATAATGTTTTATTAAATTTGTCTCACGTATAATTAAGTCCCTTTAATAAAAGTAATTTTAATAAAGCAAACCCTTTGTAATGGAAAAGTAAACAAAAATTATCATGTTCTTAAATTTTAATCGGCATTTAGAATATGTGAAGTTTTAAAAATTTCGAAAAAATATTATAAAAAATTAAAGAAAATAAATAAATAAAAATTCTTCAAAACCTAATTTTTTTAAAAAAGTATTTATTAAATAAAAAATTAATTTAAAAATTTTTAAAAGTAAAAATACAAATTAAAATTTGAGTAAATATTTTTATTTAGGATAAACAAATTGATTAGATATAAAATTTCGTAATAAAATATTAAAAATATAAAATTTAAAGAATCCCCCGCATGTGAGTAAATAAAAAATGGAGACTTTATAATACAAAATATAATATATATACTAATATAAACATTTATATCCGCTATTAAAAAAAAAAAAAAAAAAGACTGACCGAGCTACGCAGCAGCCTGGGTCCAAATTTTCGCTCATCCCGACTGACGCTAGGTGCATCAATCCTGTCCCGCTTTTCCTTGTCCCTTCTATCTTTCCCCTTTTTCTTCTTTTTTTTTTTCCTTCTTTTTCTTCTTCTTTCTCCCGGCTTACTTTTTCTTTTCTTCCCTTTTCTTCCCAACCACGTCTCCCTGCCCTTTCCCGTCCTGTGTTTCCTTTTTTTTTTTTTTTCCTTCTTCCTTCCCCTCATTTTCGTGGACCTTGACGTCATGCTGTCTCCTCTCATCACTCTCCCATCACACCCCCTTCCCACTTCCACTCCTACTTTTCCTAGTTGACACTTCCAGTTGCAATTATCAAGGTGGCGACCCCCTTAGATTTGGTTCTGCCTTTTGGATCCGTAGGTGGCGCTGCCAAATTTACGAACCCTAGGCGGTCTAGTCGAAGTCCCCCCACTGTGTATGTTTGCTGGGTCGGGGCAACCCAAGGGGGCAGCAATCTCTCGAGCACGGATGGGTCGGGTCTAAAACAAAAGCAAAAACAAAGCCGCAAGACGATAGAGGCAATGTACCACAACATGCGATAACAAAGACACCCCAACAATAGCAGCAATGACAAAAACGAAGAGTAGTGCAATGTAAGAAGGGGGAAAAAGGGAGATAGAGCGAAGTGTGCGGTGTGTTTTGCGGGTGAAGGATGATGTATGTGAGAATGTGTATGCGATGGTGGATGGCGTGCAAGGGTGTGTTTGTATGTGCGTGAGGTGGAGGAGTTGGCTTGTGCAACCTTATGTGTTTAAAGGGAGAGAACAGCAACCACAACTGCCATAACAATGGTGACCCGATCGCAACAACGGTGGCGACCTCAACTATGGCAACAGCAATGACTATGACAACCGCGACAAATGATAGCAACGACGACAACAAATACTAAATTAAGTATTAATGTTAAAATTAAAATAATATATATATATAAAAGATAAAATCAATATATATATATATATATATATATATATGTTATATGTAAAAAATAAAATAAATATGTAAAATAAATAAATATATAAAATAATAATAATATGAATTATATGGGCATATATATATATATATTATATATATGTAAAAAAAATGTATATATTATATTATATTATAGCTAAAAAGAAAATAAATAAAAGAGAAGGAAAAATAAAAAAAATAAAAATACAGAACAACACCCTCTTTCAATGTCAGCAAAATTAAGTAATATTATATATTATATATATATATATATATATATAGATATTAGAATAGAGAGAGAAAAAAACCAAATCATCAAAAATTAGATAAAAAAAAGAAACCAAAACTCTCTCCATTTCATCCGAATTATCTGGGCAAATTGAAATTGAAATTTCCAACATGCAATCATCAGGATAGGAAGAGAACAAGATTGAAGTAGGATGCAACAAGAATTTGAAGAAAAAAAAATCAAATTAAGTAGGGAGAATTTTGTCTGTTCGTTCGAAGGGGTAGGGTAATCTGCTACTAGGCCAAGCTAGGGTTGAGGTTTTGGGTGGGAGAGGATTCCGGCCGACATATGGTTGCCGGCTTTGGTGGCCAGAGGCCGGTGAACGGAGAGCCCCCAGTAACGCTTGAAACTTCCTATTTTTTTTTTTTAAATATCAAATGTTGATAAAAAAATTATGATTTTGGTATTCTGGAATAATTTTGTATGAATATTAATGAAATAATTTTATTTTTCTAAATTTGATTAAAAAATATGTGGTCCTTAAGAAATGCTCTATTCTAGACGTAAATTAAATTGGAAACTAAATGGTCAAATGATGTATTTTTGATGTGATGTTTAGTATATAAGATCCTTATATGATTTCATTAGATCACCAAATCAATAATTGTTCAAATTGTAGTCGTTTTCTATTTTTAGTGAATTTTTTCAAGCTAATTACCCTGTTCTGGCCGAATTAAATCCTTAGCAAAATTAGATAATTTGATTTCATTTGTTGAATTTGATGTTCAGTTGAGGTTCATTGAAGCATAATATGATTTTAAGAAGCTTAGGTTAGTTACGAAACAAAAACGAGAGTGTTTGGTGCAAGATCGTGATAATTTAGAACCATACGATTCAATATAAAATCAGATCGAAATTTAATTACATTAATATATAATAGAGCGTAGTATACCCGTATATATATGAATTAGAAATTGTAGGAAAATGGTAGATTATACGAGGTTAGGATGGAATTTAGGGGTTTGGAATACTGAATTAGCAATTTAGGTTTTAATAGAGCAAATGAGGTAGCATTGATTGGTATACTGATGATTCAGGTATTTCTGTTGAGTAAGGACGACAAAGGAACTTGGCCAGTGCGACTATTTGGATTGGCATATATTGTTTCAGGTGAGTACCCCCTTAACTCCTCTCTTGGTTTGGGTACAAGTGGTTGATGATGTAAACTACTTGTTGTTGGCTGAAATTACCCAGTACGATCACTTACTGTGATCAAAGCAGGAGGATTGTTGAATTACATTGGTTTGCTGATGGCTGGTTGTGTGTCATGATATGATTGGATTATGAGAAAAAAAAAAAAAGGGAACATTCTAGAAAATCCTAGAATGAGAGTTGGGTGCGGGATTTGATTATACTATTCCTGATAGCATGTGATGTAATGAACTTAAATTATTGAATACTTAATGATTGTGATGTAATGCTGGGATATTTTTAACTTATTAGATGAGGTTTATACGACTGGTTAAGTTCATACTATTGTTGTCTTGGTAACGATGAAATATCTAAATAGATAATAAAATGGGGTTTAGGCTATAAGTACCTACTAACCCAAAACACTTAATGTAAAAAAAGTCTTGTTCCCTGCCTAGTAAGTTTGTGGTATGACTTTGAGTCGACCAGATGGGTTTGAGGCACGGTTGACGGACCGGCCCGGTTCAGTGACCTATGGGGATCTGGTCACCCTTTTGTTTGAGGCTGGTGATAGGCGAGCTAAAAGTTTCTAAGTAAAAATAGTATATAAGGATGTCTTAATTGGTTGAGAAAACATTAAGTTTTGAAAAGTACATGAGGGTAGTTTATCTACCAGTTGACAAGCTTTGCTTAGGTTCACTGAAAAATATTTGTGACATGTGAGTAAACATGAGTGATTGAATGATCTCCAATGAAAAAGGTTATGAGTTTAGCAAAATAGAATTACAGGGAAAATATCACTAAGTAAGATCATGGTGATATTAAAATGTAATAAATTGAATTGGGTTTCTTGCGAGTATAATTTGAGTTGAAAACTTACTTGCTTGAGTAATCACTTCGAGGTATTTGATAATATTGTTGATTACTATTATGTGATTTTGTTGTTTGTTTTTACTAGGTTGCTTGATTTTATACTCACTTTGCTTCTTAAGAAGCTGAGGGGTTAGTGTTTTTGCCAACCTCAGGTACAGGTACCGAAGAATAAGTTATTGGAGACTCGGGTTTTTTTTGGAGAGCGCCAATAGAGGCAAAGAAGCCCTTAGTTTCATTTTGGAACCTCTGTTATTTGTAATATGATCTATAGGTTTTAATCTTCAGATTGTAATGTAAATATTTGTGTGTATAAGGTTGGATTTGTAATCTTTTGAGCCACTTAAGGCTATAGGATTAATCATGGGCTATGCCTACTTACCGGGAATGCAGATCCCGATAGTATATATATATGATGTATGATGTGACAGGAGATTGTAAGCACATGTGTTTAGATATGATGTGGATATGAAATGATAGCGCTGTTAGCGCCATTTTACAGGACGTTTATAAAATTTCATACAAGTTGGAGTTACAAGTTCAATATTAGCAAAATTTGCCTTATCTCTAATTCAGAGATGGCATAGTAACCCACTACAGGTACCAAGGATAGTTACAGGAAGTTTGGAACAGGTTCAAGAATCAGACCTAATAGGTGGGACGCAACAACCACGACCGCAACAACCGTAACAACCGCAGCAACGGCAACCCCCACAGCAATTGCAATGAAGATCCCAACAATAGCAACAACAACAACCATGACGACAACAGCAATAGCAGCAACCTCCTTAGGTGATCAGGTCCTAAGCATGCGTATATCGATGGACCAGCGGGGAGGAAAGGATGAAGTGGAGTAGAATGTAAGAAGGAAATGTTGTCCATCGAGATGACGTCCAGCTAAGTGAAGCCGTGAGAGAAAGGGGGAAGAAAAGAAAAGGGGAACAGGAGAAGGTAAGGAAAGAATAGAGGAAGGAAAAGAATAAGAAAGTAAATGTAGGGGAATGTGAGGTGTTTATGGAAATTTGTGTGTATGTGTATGAAGAGATGTAGGGTGAATGAGATGTGTATGTGTGTGTGCGTGAATGAAGTGTGTATATGTGTATGTGTAATTGAAGGTGTGTAAGTTGTGTAAGGATGTGTGTATGTGTGGGTGAAAGTGTGCGAGGTGTAAGGGTGTGTATGTGGTGGTGTGCAGAATGTAGGAGGATATATGTGTGTGTATGTGTAGTGATGCATGATGTGCGATGTGCATAAGAATGTGTATGAATGAGGATGCATATGGTGTGTGTGTAGGAATATGTATGTATGTGTGTGCGTAAATGAGGAGGTGTATGGATGTGTGCAGGAATGAAGATGTGTATGTGTGTGTGGGAATGAAAGTGAGTAGTGTATGTGAAAATGGTGTATGTGATGGTGGGTGTGATGTATATGGAGATATGTGTAAATGTAGGTGATGGTAAGTAGTGTATGTAAGGATGTGTGTATGTATGGTTGAAGGTGTATGGTGTGTGTATAAAGATGTGTATATGTGTATGTGTGGTTGAGGGTGTATGATGTGTATAAGGATGTGTGTATGTGTTAGTGATGATATGTGATGTATGTAAGGGTGTACGGTATGTGTATGTGGGCATGTGGCATGTGTGTGTCATGTGTGTGTGTAAGGGTGTGGTGTATGTGATACACTCAGAACATATATATAAAATGGGAGCGTAAATTGCAGCAAGTGCACTGGTCGTATCAAGTAATAAAGTGGTGAAAAGTAAAGTTGCCGATCCCTCGAGGAACCAATAGAGTACTAGATCTATGGCAATTCTTATCAATATTAGGTGATTAAAAAGGGGTTTTGAAATGTCTAATCTAAAAATTTAACTTAAAGCAACAAGAAAAATTTTATGACGAATCTATCAATTATGAACAAGGGAAATTAGAATTCACCCTAGATTTGTTAATCAAATTGCTACCAAGTTATGTCAACTAGTGGTTATAAGGTTATTCAAGTGAGTTTAGAAAATCCTTTTTAGGGATGTTGACCTTAAATCAATTAATCGGCTTCCGCGTCTCCAATTAACCAAGGAATCAAAATTATGTTCATACACCTCCCGATGCTACAAACAACTAATGCCTAAATCAATTAACCTAATCCCTTAGTGATTAATTAACAAGAAACATTGCATTGCGCCCTCCATAAACTCTAATTAAACCAATTATCGCAACTCCGTATTGATAATCAATCTAATTAAGAATTCTAACAAATCCTAATCAATTCCCGTATCAAAAGGATTTCTAACAATTATAATCAAAGACTGATTATAATTGAAATCAAAGGAATTGCAATCATGAATAATCCTAATAATTCCTAACTACATAACATGGCTACAATTATCCTTTTAACATTCTAGAGTTTCATCCAATTTCCCACAAGGATGATTTAGAACATTATAGTATGAGTTGCATAAAAAACAATTGAAATAAAGAGGTGCAATGGAATTCATATTAAACAACTAATAAATGGCATAAAAGAAAATAAAGTAAATGAAACAATGGTTATAATCTTCAAGAGCTTCAATCTTCAAAAATGACTCCTTGAATTCTTCAATTGAAAGCAAACTTCAACAAAATGACATTTTCCTTCAACTAACTTTGGAAAAATCTAAAGTACCTAAGGAAATTCTAATGATTCAAAAGAAGACAAATGATGCTAAAACAAAGAAGAAGAACAAAAGGATTCTAAACAAAAGAAAGGATGCTTAACAAAAGAAAGGATGCCTCCAAGGTTCACACAAGGGGTCTATTTATAGATCCAAAGAGGAGGGGGATAAGGTTGATCTGATGAGGATTTGAGTCAGCAAATTAATTAGGATACGATTTTGGAGAGATTCTCGCAATGGATATCCGGGGAGTAATGAAGGCTGGCTCAAGGCCGGCGGCCTTGAATGTAGGCCGGCTCAAGGCCGGCGGCTTTTCTTCTTTTTGAGGCGGTTTAAAGGCCGGCTCAAGGCCAGCGGCCTTGAATGTAGGCCCGGCCAAGGACGACGGCCTTCAGTGCAATCCTTCGCTCACTTCTTCAATTTTGTGAAAAACTCCTCCAATTAACTTGTAATTTACTTTTGGGTCCTCAAAACCTGTATTTTCACAATAAATACCATTAAGTATCATTTATTTATATTTTCTTATAATATTAAAATAAATTTAATATAAGCCCAAAAAGAAAATATAAGTATAATGTGATCTTATCAACATCCCCACACTTGAACTTTTGCTTGTCCTCAAGCAAAATAAAATATTTAAACAAGAGAAATCCATCATTGAACTTCTGGTGCCCATTGTTTTGACCATACTGAAATTTGTAACTAGTATATCTAGTTGAAATTTAGTAGTTAATCTAAATACAACAGATTTTTAATCCAGTGTTTAACAATAGAAAACAATACTTAGTCCATAAGGAAAAACATTCATTTAAACTTCATTGGTTATTAGCAAGTATCATCTCCTCAATTTTACTTCTCTAAACAAGATAACAAGGAGTGAAAGCATATGGTATCCATTTTTTCCTAGAATTTCTCCCTTTTTTTTATGTTTTATTTGCCTTGATTGGCAGCGGAGTGAGACTTCACTCTTCTGAGGGACCAAAGCTCGCCCATGTCAACCTGACTTTCATTAAGGTACTAAATTTTTGCCTTTCCGCCTTCTCGTTATTGTGAGTTCATTGAGTCGGCACATCCTGGGCTCATCACCTAAGTGACCAGGTTTTAAAGGGACCCCTACGAAGTCTTCCCCACACTAACATTTAAGATTGGATACTCTTAACTCACTTTCCTGAGTTATTGGAGTAAAGGCTCTTTTTTTTTTTTTTTTTTAAGGGATCACTAAGTAAAATATTTCTTTTACCTCTTTCACTAGGTGTTAAGGTATTCTCAAAGAAATTTCAATAGAGATTTATCCCAACCAATTTTTCCTTAAAGTAAACTTGCTTGTTTTTTCAACTTAAGGACTCAATCTCAAGTTCAAAGGCTAAACATAGGGTAAACCCTGTTCTCTAGAGATTTTACTCTTAAATTTTAACTATGTAAACTAGTCACAACAATTGGCGAGTAGGGCACCAATCTAATTCAATTTCAGGATTTCATTGAAAACACTTAAGGACATAAATAAAGCATGGGATTTGTAAGCTCATGATGTGTGCAATCATTATACTTCTACATTTATAATCCCTTCCCCACACTTAAATTGGACAATGTCCTCATTGTTCCTAATATATCACAAAATTAAGGAAACGAATGTCAATGCAGAAATTGAAATACTGGTACTTCCTGGTATAAAATTGTTCATCAGGAAGAAAATTCCTCCTAAAATGTCTGTCATCCTTGGAGTGTCTTGAATGCACCGGCAGCTCTTATCCAGCCTTGAATTAGTTTTTTTTTTTTTTTTAACGAAACTATTATAGATACTTATTAAGCATGGGCTGCCTCCCATGAAGCGCTTGTTTTATAGTCATCAGCCTGACTATCAGGGTTAGCTTACATCAAGGAGTTTAAAAAACTCCTTCAACACCATCGTTTTCAGATTAGGATTCCAAGCTTCCTTCCATGGTATGGTGCCCTTCTTTTCAGCTTCCACCAATGTTTTGTAGGTAGATATCAACAAACTTACCTGCTGGATGTCTGCCCTTGACCATCCAGGATTTCCCTATATTCATCCAACTGGCCTTGAATCTGCTGCTGCAATTCTTTTGTCATAGGCGCTTGATTAATGTGAGGCCATGGATTTCCTAAATTCAGACACTTATAATCAAACAATTGATTAGAAAAGACATTAGGTTCAAGTGTCTGCATAGGCATTAGTGTCGGCACTGGTAGCTTCTCATAGTCGTCTGTCTTCTCAAAAGCAACAACATTTTCAGTCTGGGGTACTTGTTCACGACCTTTGTTTTCTGCTCATCTTCATCCCCCCAATCATCTATCTCATTCAAGATAGCTTCAAGAGTGGTTTGCCCTACATCTTCCTCCACATCATTGTTAGTAATTTCACCCTCAGCAGATATGTCAGAATACCTTGCTTTCTCATTAGACAAAAACACAGGATCATACATATCAAATGTTACCTGGTCATCTAGTGCTCTAAGGGTGAGCTTACCTTGTCCTACATCAATTAGAGCTTGACCTGTGGCTAGGAATGGTCTTCCTAAGATCATGGGTACCTCTCTATCTTCTTCCATTTCCAAGACTATAAAGTCAACTGGAAAGATGAATTTGTCCACTTTTACTAGGACATTCTCCACTATACCCTTTGGGTACTTGACACTTCTATCCGCAAGTTGTAAGGTGACGTGCGTCTCCTTACATTCTCCAAGTCCTAGTTTTTTTAAAATAGACAGAGGCATTAAATTTATACTTGCACCAGAATCTATAAGTACTTTATCAAAATTAAAATTACCAATAGTGCAAGGAATAGTAAAACTTCCCTGATCTCTTTGTTTTCTTGGCAAATTGGATAAATTCTTTTGTAAGATCATAGAACATTCTCCTATAAGCATCACTGTTTCATTTCTTCAATCTTCCTCTTCTTTGTGAGTAAATCCTTCATGAACCTAGCATATGATGGCATCTGCTGAAGTGCCTCTGCAAAAGGAATGTTAATTTGCAATTTTTTAAAGACTTCTAAAAATTTAGCAAATTGTGAATCCAATTGTTGTTGCTTCAGCCTTCCTGGGAAAGGAATAGGAGGAACATATGCTTTCACTTTTGGTGAATTTTTTCTTTGGCTCCTCTTCCTTTTGTTTCCCTTTATCTTTCCCCAGGTTAACCTCCTCTTCCTCAAGTTTCTTATCAATCAATTCCTTACCACTTCTTAACATAATAGCATTTCCCACCCATAGGATTTTGCTCAGTATTGCTAGGTAAAGACCAGATGGTCTATTACTCAACTGTTGAGACATTTGACTAAGCTGATTTTCAAGATTCCTAATGGTGGCTTGTTGATTTTGCAACATTGTGTCAGTCTTTTACATATAACTTATCATGAGTTCTTCCATTTTAGACTGACCTTGCTGAGAAGAGGTATTATGATTAGGATATTGTTGATGGGGAGTATTATGATTAGGACCTTGCTTTTGAAATCAGGGGGTTTAAGTGCGTTGTTATCATTTCTCCATGAGAAATTTGGATGGTTACGCCACCTGGATTGTAGGTGTTTGAATAGGGTCCTTGATTTCCTCTTTGGAAATTGTTGACAAAATTTACTTGCTCTCCATGGGATGAGGAGGAAAAGTTTCTAGATGGGCACTCAAGAGTTGAGTGTGGTCCTGAGCATAACTCACAACAAGAAAATTGATTAACATTGAAAGAAGGTGCAGAGGTGAGTTTACTTACCTGGGCGGTAAGAGCAGAAATCTGAGCTGTTAAGGTGTCCATATCATTGACAGATGCCACTCTAGACTTACCTCTTTCATGTTGCCAATTATGTGCACTAGAGGCCATTTCATCTATCAAAGCACTAGCCTCATCATATGTCTTACTCATTAATGCACCACCAGAAGCAGCATCTACCAGAGATCTCAATGTGTCATCTAAACTGAGATAGAATATCTCAATAAGGAGATTATCTGGTAATCCATGATGGGGGCATTTTCTAATTGCCTCCTTAAATCTTTCCCATGCTTCATAAAGTGATTCACCACTAAACTTACTGAAGTTTGTGATGTCATTTCTTAACCTAGCAGTTCTAGCTGGTGGAAAAAATCTCCTTAAAAATTTAGATGAGAGATCTACCCAAGTGGTTACAGAGTCTTGTGGCAATGAATTGTACCAAGCCCTAGCTTTTTCTCTAAGTGAAAACGGAAAAAGTTGTAGCCTAATTACATCATCAGATACATTATTCATTTTCACTGTATTACAATATTGAAGAAATACTGCAATATGCTCATCAGGACTCTCATTTGGATATCCTCCAAATTGATTTGATTGAACCATTTGAACGAGTGCTGGTTTTAACTCGAAATTATTAGCCTGAATTGTTGGTCTTCTAATTGCAGGACCTGAAACAACAGGTAACGTGTATTCTCGAAGTGCTCTACTAACACCCTGAATCTGACTGTTGTTCTCATCTGCCATGTTCTCTTCTTCCTTTCTTCTCTGCTCTCTTCTAAGTTGTCGCAAGGTGCGTTCTATCTCAAGATTAATTGGTAGAAGTTTAGCACTTCTACTCTTGCGCATAAAAAGACCCTTAAAGAGAATGGAAAACGATCACACAATGATAAGAAAAATTAAATAACAAAATAATTGTGCCTAAATTACCAACAGAATTACAAAATCTAATATCTATTAGTTCCCGGCAGCGGCGCCAAAAACTTGATACACTCAGAACATATATATAAAATGGGAGCGTAAATTGCAGCAAGTGCACTGGTCGTATCAAGTAATAAAGTGGTGAAAAGTAAGGTTGTCGATCCCTCGAGGAACCAATAGAGTACTAGATCTATGGCAATTCTTATCAATATCTAGGTGATTAAAAGGGGTTTTGAAATGTCTAATCTAAAAATTTAACTTAAAGCAACAAGAAAAATTTTATGACGAATCTATCAATTATGAACAAGGGAAATTAGAATTCACCCTAGATTTGTTAATCAAATTGCTACCAAGTTATGTCAACTAGTGGTTATAAGGTTATTCAAGTGAGTTTAGAAAATCCTTTTTAGGGATGTTGACCTTAAATCAATTAATCGGCTTCCGCGTCTCCAATTAACCAAGGAATCAAAATTATGTTCATACACCTCCGATGCTACAAACAACTAATGCCCTAAATCAATTAACCCTAATCCCTTAGTGATTAATTAACAAGAAACATTGCATTGCGCCCTCCATAAACTCTAATTAAACCAATTATCGCAACTCCCGTATTGATAATCAATCTAATTAAGAATTCCTAACAAATCCTAATCAATTCCCGTATCAAAAGGATTTCTAACAATTATAATCAAAGACTGATTATAATTGAAATCAAAGGAATTGCAATCATGAATAATCCTAATAATTCCTAACTACATAACATGGCTACAATTATCCTTTTAACATTCTAGAGTTTCATCCAATTTCCCACAAGGATGATTTAGAACATTATAGTATGAGTTGCATAAAAACAATTGAAATAAAGAGGTGCAATGGAATTCATATTAAACAACTAATAAATGGCATAAAAGAAAATAAAGTAAATGAAACAATGGTTATAATCTTCAAGAGCTTCAATCTTCAAAAATGACTCCCTTTAATTCTTCAATTGAAAGCAAACTTCAACAAAATGACATTCTTCCTTCAAACTAAACTTTGGAAAAATCTAAAGTACCTAAGGAAATTCTAATGATTCAAAAGAAAGACAAATGATGCTAAAACAAAGAAGAAGAACAAAAGGATTCTAAACAAAAGAAAGGATGCTTAACAAAAGAAAGGATGCCTCCAAGGTTCACACAAGGGGTCTATTTATAGATCCAAAGAGGAGGGGGATAAGGTTGATCTGATGAGGATTTGAGTCAGCAAATTAATTAGGATACGATTTTGGAGAGATTCTCGCAATGGATATCCGGGGAGTAATGAAGGCCGGCTCAAGGCCGACGGCTTTTCTTCTTTTTGAGGCCGGTTTAAAGTCCGGCTCAAGGCCGGCCCAAGGACGGCGGCCTTCAGTGCAATCCTTCACTCACTTCTTCAATTTTGTGAAAAACTCCTCCAATTAACTTGTAATTTACTTTTGGGTCCTCAAAACCTGTATTTTCACAATAAATACCATTAAGTATCATTTCTTTATATTTTCTTATAATATTAAAATAAATTTAATATAAGTCCAAAAGAAAATATAAGTATAATGTGATCTTATCAGTATGCGAAATGTATGTGTAGAATGATATGTGATGTGTGAGAGAAAAGTGTATGCATATGAATAGTGTGTGGTACTAGTGTATATATGGATGGTATATGAAGTATGTAGCATGTGTGTATATGTATGGAAGACGTATAGTGTGTGGGTATATATATACATATAAGGAAGGAGTGGTGTATGGGTATATATGTATATGTGTGAAATAGTGTATGGTGTATGGACATGTCTGTGTGTAAGTATGGATGTTGAAGATGATGTATGGGGGATATGTATATATGAGTATGGGATGATGTGTGGAGTGTGAATATGTATATGTGGGTATGAAAGGTGAATGTAGCGTGTGCAAAGTAGGTGGGTGTGTATGTATTGATGGTGTAAGGTATATATAGAGTATGTGAGTAAGTATATGAGATGATGTATGGTGTGGGTATGTGAGTATAGATATAGGAGGTGTGTAATGTGTGTAGAGTATATAAGTAAGTATGTATTGTTGGTGTGAAGTATATGTAGGGCATGTGTATATATGTGTGTGATGGTGGTGTGGAAGGAGAAAGAAGCAGGTATGTATGTATGTATAGGTACGTGCGTGGTGTGTGAAGTGTGTATGTAAATAGATAAGAATATGTGTATGTGGTGTGCATGTGGTGTGTGGGAAAGGTTGGTGTATGTATGGTAATGGAAGCGATGATTCATAGGAAGATGTTAGAGACAGTTGGATAAATGAAAGGTTTAAATATGCTTCATAGACAAGAGAAATGTCTATGATGGTGTAGATGGTGAAGGGAATAATTCAAGCAACATCCAAGATGATAGCTTGGGAGATATTAGGAATGAAATGGATTTCACAATGAAGTGTTCAAAGGATGTCGAAGAAGATCGTTCCTTCTGGAACCTTGTATCAGAATCGCGTTGAAGAAGTGTTCAACGTTTAAATCTTGTTCGCTTGAAGTTCCTTAAGGAGGGAACTTCACGCCTTACCATCAAACACAAGATGAGTAGAGTACACATATCGGGTGCTAAAAAGACTACCAAAGTTAGGTGGAGATGCAACTTTCTATGATTGGGTTGAGGAAGTAATGCAGAAGGATACTGACTTCAAGAGGAATGCAAAGGAGTTACCCACTGGAATCGCTTGACTTCAGCTAGGACTACGATAACCCTAAACAAGTGAGTGGGAAACTTAATGATATGCTACTATGTTGTGTTGTATGTTGAATGTTATGCATGTGGAATTGCTGTTTGTTATGTTACTATTTGATATTGTTGGTTTGAGTTATGCAATGGGGATTAATGAGTTAAGAAAAAAGTCGTGAAAAGTATAAAAGAATGAATGGTCCGAGGGTATAGGTGTCAATAACTTAGTGATAGCACCTAGCGCCATATTGTTAGTGCTATAACTAAAAGCTTAATCCATGTTTTACAAATTGTTTTCCTTCCAAAACAAACCAGAACATAGAAACTTAACTTTTCCTTCTATAGCTACTGAGTAGGTACGCTTAGTTAGAATAGGGTATATAGGTATCATTATGTATACATGTCAGAGCTGGTTCCTAAATGTGTATACATACACTTGACAAATTTATTTTCCTATTTTATTTATGAAATACACTCACGAACATAACCATACCAAATCATGAGTGCAACCTTAATTTTTACAACTCGACAATCCTATTTTCTTACCCTCTTAGGTATGTAAAGAACGTGTCTAATAAATTGTCCTTAATTAAAGAGAGGTCACAAACATATACATGTATAGATATGTATATATGCATATTATACACAAGTGTCTTGAAGACATTAAAAGGAAAATGCAAGATGACCTTGTTGGTTCTCGAAAGTGAAAATGATAAAGCACTTGAGAAGTGCGATGACATAGAGGTGTCAAACATGATGAATGTAAATCAACCCCGAATGGTTGGTTTGACATGTAAGATAAATGACATAAAGGTGTCAAATAAGATATTTATAAGTCAACTCGAGCAGTTTGACATTTAAAAGGAAATGGCACAGAGAGCTACCAAGATAATTTAACTGTATATATGACTAGAAAAGTCTATGTCCATGGGTTCTGGGTTCAATGTCTATCTTGAGTGATAAGAAAGACATGATCTATGCTTGTTGTGATGAGTGTGAAATGGAATGTTTGATGTTTGCCTTTGTGGTATGACTGAGAATTGATTTTATTTTATATGTTGTTTGATCACTTTAAATAAATCAATTAAAGTACGAATTGGACGATAATAAAACTTGACATGCATTTTCACGAGACATTGCATGAGATTGAAGGCCATCACTGTCACAGGAGCGTCAGAAGTGATCAAGAGGATCGTTGTTCCGCCAAGTGCGAACTAACTGATTAGGGGATTGTCACGTCTTGACGATTCTGAGTCCAGCCTGTCCTTGAGGGTTTTGCTCTGTCTGATGTAGAAAGGAAAGAAGCGTTCACTGTTAAGTTAATAAAATATCATAATTAACAAGTGATAAGATAAATAAACCGGGTAATGACTGGCACTGATGGTGGTTTTGGGAATCCCTAACCTAAGGTCAAGGGGCAAAAACCCCTAAACTTCAAGTCGATTATCGGAAACACGTGAGATACTGCATTCCATAAGTTGTTCTTGTATAGATTGTTTAATATTTTAACTTGAATTTGTTGTTTTATGTATATACATATGTCAAATTTTTGATGTGAATTTGTTTGTATGTGTACATTGCATTTAAAAGTGTTCCATCCCATTCCTAAGCCATAGTATCTCACCCCTCACAAACTTTTTGCGGGTAGCGATACGAAAGAATAGGATGGGATAAGATATGAAATGTCGAGGTTTCTAGAAAACTAAAACAACAAAGTAAGAATTATGGATAATAAATTGTTTAGATGAAAAGTTAGGACCCTCATATGAAATAGAATTTGAAATTGAGAACCTATGATTTATCCTATTTTTACTATTGATAGGGGATACTGATTCTCTACGATCATGGTTGACCGTGGGGTACGAGATCCATAGTTGTATTTTATTATCCAAAATATGTATTATGATTAGTTGTAAATGCAATTATTTATTTAGAGTCTTACAATCTCTAACACATAAGACAATCATCATGTAACAGGTGCACAGGTGCCATGATAGTTTTAGTAAAGACTTCTAGCCCCCTTTCGAGGCATGATAGAATATATTGTTTCATCATTCAATCAACACTCAATCACATGCATAATTCAAACATTTCCCCACACAATGTCAACTTTAATTTAATACCTACATAAACACACATGCTATAATGCACTATACTACATGCACAATCAAGTTTAATTATCATAAAAAGTGACTCAATTGTCCATAGCGTCTAACCAAAATAGTCCTCAAAAAGTAGTCGACAAAAAAGTCCTCAAAACTAGTATCACCTAAACATTTAACAAGTAATTAAGTATTTAACTTCATAATTGAAATATACTAACTTAATTAACTAAGTTTATTTATTTTTATTGATTTGAACTCAAATTTTGAATGAATGAAATTTATTCATTTAACTCTAGTTTTTACAATTAAATTGTTATTTAGGAGCTCAAAATGTCTTATTTTATCTAAAGATCATTACTTTTTTGAAAGTTTGAAATCTATTACCATCATAATTCGGGTCAAGTTACAAGCACTTATTAGGAGTTATTGGTTATATTACTTATTAGCTAATGTGTTAGTTAGTTAATTAAGTAATTAAATTACAAGTTAAACAAAGTTTGTTGTTTAGGGGACTAAAATTATTTAATTAAGTTAGGTTTAGGGAAAGGGGGCTATTGGCACTATTTAAAATTTTAGGGCCTAACTTTCTAGATCTAAGTTTACTACCATCAAAATGACTAACTCTCAAAATTTAATAAAATAATCCCAAAATAAACAAATATTTCCCTATACTACCTATCATAGTTAGGAGTCCACTATTATCTCTATAACTTAAATTCAACTAACAAAACTTCAAATTACAATTATTCAGAATTTCCATCACTCTTCCTCCACATAATAATATGTTCTCTTCCTGTCTCATCCATGTAATGTCCTATCAAGTTATCATTCTCATCATACTTACTTGCTATTTATTCTCACCTATAGCTAAAAAAAAATAAATTAGGAAGGCGGTGAGCCTAAGGTCAGTACATGAGTACCACACCCACATGTGCATGACACCCACATTAATAACACATGCATATATGCAACATTTATTCACAGCATCTTCATACATCAGCTTACACACCAATCTCAAAATTAAATATACCACGTAGGGGTACTCGTGACCCAAGAATACACAAAATAAAAAAAAAAATTCCTAGTGGGAACTACCACTACGGGCCCCATCTAACCCTAATCTACCTCAGATCATTTCGATATACGACTCCACTAAGGATAAGGAGACATACCGATCACCAAGGTACCCCCTAAGGATCTCCATTACAAGTCTCTAGGCCAAGCTAAGAATAAGCAACATGCAACCTTTCATTCACAATTCACGTTTACATCACATAATTCTTATAACTAATTTATTTAATAACTACCTAACAATCACAACCAACAAATAAGGTAAACATGTATCTGGAATCTTAGCCTTAAGCACATCTTGTCTTGAACTTAAGCTAAGTTGATATCTATGCAATCATCAATACATCCTTCTAGTACTAAATCTAAGAATAATATAACTCTCTTAATTTCTTTTAATCTATTAGTTATCTAAGTGACACGAACCCTAGGTTACGATTGTCCTAGAACCCGATTAGATGGAAAAGTAGCCCTAAAATCGTCCTTGGAACCAAGCAACAACTTGACCTTAACTCAAAGAATGAATTAAAACAAAGTTATAAAGAATTATGATCGAAACAAGTTGCCTTGAATAGATCGGAATGCACTCTTGATGAAGAACAATAGAGGGGTTTTACTTCAGAGAAAAAAATACATCTAAAAGTCCCCAAATTCAAAACCTTAAAGGACTATATATAGTCTTGACAATTAAAGGAACAAATGAAAAAGAAATTGCAAGACGGACAATTAAAAGTCGACTCTCAAAGTTGGCCCAAAGCCAACGGCTTATGTTCTACGCCGACTAAGTAAGCCAACGGCTTACAATCATCAAGGTTGGTGGCCTATATATATAGGCTGGCTCAAGTAAGCCAGCGGCTTACAAGGACCAAGCCAGTGACCTAAGTGCTAAGCCGACATCACAAAGCCAACGGCCTTCTTCTGCTTCTAAGCAATCTTCAATATTAATAGTGGAGATACTTGATAGATGAAAAAATGATCTTTTCCTCTATTGGCGCAAGTATCCACAAAGCGTGGTCCAAGTGTTCTGGAATAAGTACATTCAAGGCTTGCCCTAAACGTTTTACTCTTGCCCTTGTCATCAGTCCTCCAATTTCTTCCAATGGGTCATAGGAAGGAGTTTGGTGCAAGTTGATTCTCATCACTAAGACCTTACTAATTATCTAAGTTATGTGGAAATTGGTTTAATTAGGAGTCAAATAGATATAAAATGGAATTGTTTTTCACTCAACACAGCCAGTTGAAGGCCATGTAGCTCAACATGATTATTACATGATCATGTCAAAAAGTCATGTATCTTTCAGTGGGTTTTAGGTTCAACAGGATTGGAATATGACCGTGTAGACAGGCCGTGTATCTCTTGGTATATCCGTTGTGTTCAACACAAGAGTAACACGACCGTATTAGGAGGTCGTGTATCTCTCAATATGTCTTTTGTGTTCAATAGGGAGTAACACGACCATAGTGGGAGGTCGTGTATCTCTCGGTATGTCTTTTATGTTCAACACAGGACTAACACAACCGTTTTGGGAGGTCATGTATCTCTCGATACATTTACGAGCCCTAAATTTTCTTCAACCAATGCATCCAATCTCCCCATTCTCTAATCCTAGGTTTAAATAAATATTAATACGTGAATTTTCTAATCACTTTAATAAGAATTAAAATTCTTACTTAGTTCAGATTACTCTTTAAATGTCTAATTTGTTTTATCCTTCGTTTGCTCTAATTCGCTTTTTGATCAAATCTTTGTCATTACAAAAATAAGTAGGCCTTAGGTTCAACATCATAACTAAATGTAATTACAATCTATACACTTACCTATTGGATTAGCCACAAAAATTCTCTTCTGATTCTCCTTAGTTCTCTATAGGGGCCCTCTCCCTCTCTCCTTAGGTGGGCTACTGTTGAGAATTGTATAATGTGCCGAAAAAAAGAAACCTTAGGTTAGTTTCGCTTTTATAACTCAATCAGGAAAAGACGAAATTGTCCTTGTTTTATTGTCCTCTTTACGACATTGTCAAATATATATATATATATATGTTTATTTAATATCGTGTATTACACATCATCATTGTGAAAACTCTTCATAAAGACGTAGTATCATAAGCTTTACCCCTTGCTAAATGCATAAGAAAATATATCTACCGGTGAAAATAAGTAGGCTTTTTAATACTTCCATAAGACCAATGCCTTCAAAATATAAATACAAAATATGACAATCTAAGGCACCCAAGTATGAATTTCAATGAACGAGCCACCATCAAAACATTAAAATTTATGTAGCCACTATTATTGTAGTAGTTACAAAATGCATTGGCTCTATGGAATCGAATTCCAAAATATAAATAAGCCTACCATAGACCATTAAGCTTTTAGCTACCAAGAAAAAAAACAACAAAAAAGAAAAGAATGTACATGTACAGCTGCTATTTAGCTGGTCGAGATAGGAGAAACCCTTTAACTTGTCCAACTCTAGTTTCAAACTTTGACGTTTCCAAATATTCTGAAGTATATCTGTCGGACATTAGCACATTCTCTTAGTAATTTATATTTAGCATCAAGTATAAATAGTAGAAATACCATTTTCTTCGGTCGTAAGTATGGAAGATAAGCTCTCTGCCGAAAAAAAAAAAAAAAAAGTACGGAAGATTAAGCAAGCAGTAGATAGTCAAGTGATTTTATTTTCTTTTCGCCATACAGAAAAAGTTAACAATAGATTTAGTTAGGTTTGCCAAATTTCAGGTTTTCTCTTGTGCTAGTATCTAAAATTAGACCCCAAAAAAAATGATTAACCGTAAATTAAACTAAATCAAATCAAACTGAATCGTAAATTAAGTTCAAATCATTTTTTTAAGTTTGAAAAATTTACAAACTAAATTAAATAGTTATTTTTCAAGTTCAAAAATTATGAACCAACTAAATAGTAAAAAGTAAAATAAAAAAAAAGAAAAAAAATTGATGAAATCTAGAAAATATATAACTAAAAAAAAAAGATTCGATATCGCTTAGTTAATTCTTTATCTTACTTAGCTTTAATCAAGTAACTTATTACTTTTTTAATATAATATTTTTACTTAATGATTAATATAAAAATTAAAATTGCCTAAAAAGAGATAATAAAATCTTTTTAAAATGTGTATTAAAAATGGTAAATGATACTAAAAAAATAATAAATAAATTTTCTTAAGTCAAGTACAATTTTTTCATAACTTATTGCTTGTGTATAGAAAAAATATTAATAACACACGTAAAAATAGTTTAAATCTTGACCAAATTAGATCACAATGTTTTTTTTTAGTTCAAAAAATTCCAAACTAACCATATGATTATGTTCTATTTGAAAAAAAGAAAGAAAGAAAGAAAGAAGGAAGATAATATATGTTTGGATGAGCTCCAAGGACAAACCATACCGAATCAAACCGTTCTCACCTCTACTTGTATCGATCTAATCGTATGTATTGTGCCGGGTGAATTGAGTCAACAATTGCATAATAATCATGTTTTTAAAATTTGGGAAATTTATTTTAAAAAGAGTTGATAGTAGGATTTAACCCCAAATTATTTTAAAAAGGTTTTACGATAAATTTTTGAAAGTGTATGTTTGGGGGGTTTAGTCTTTTTTTTATTTTTATTTTTTTTTTAAGAAAAAAATGGAAACAAGGTTAAAAATGGGGGAATAAAAATCTGCAAATGAAATTTTTTTTTTTTTTTTTTTTTTTTTTTCCCCTAATAAAAACGCGAAATTTATATTGGGGGCTCAGAAAGTAAAAAATATAGATTAGTTACAGCTAGAAATACCCCCCTTTTTTCCCTTCCCATGAAAACCCAATAAAAATACCTTTGTTAATTAAAAACCCCAAAAGAAAAAAACCCCCACTTTTTAGAAATCTGGAGTAGAGAGAGAGAGAGAGAGGGAGAGGATATATTTTAAAAAAAGATAGTTTTTGTTAATAATAAGTTCTAGATTATTTTTGGTGTTTTCTTTTCAGGAGGAAGACGTAAAAAGGAATATGTCAAAAATTTTCCCAATATCCCAGAAATTTTTGACTGACCAATTAAAATTTTTACTGTTTTATTATGGCCCAAAAACCAACCCCCCACCCCAAAAAAAAATAAAAATTTTTATGAAAAAAAAAAAGTTATTTAACTCAGAAACCCTCAGGATATATGAATGTTATGGAAAAAAATTGAATTGATTAGTCTGTTCCCCTAAAAAACATATATATATATTAAAATAAAATAAAAGAAAAAACCATTGATGGGAATTCCCAAAAAAATTCCCAAAGTTAAAATAAAACTGTGTTTTAATTAAAAAGGAGAGAGGGAAAACCCAAAAAAAAAAAAAACAGAAAAAAAAAAAAAAGGTTAGAAGGGAAAGAAAAAAATTGATTAGATTGGTTTGGATGAATAGATGGAGACTATAGAAGTTTATTTTCATGTATCGCGTGGGAAAAAGGAAAAAGCGAATAAAAAAAAACCCAAAACTAAACCCGTAAAAAATTTGAAACCCGAAAAAATGGAAGCAGGTGTTGGACCAAACACAAGTTTCAAAAAATTATTTTTAAAAAAAAACTATCGAAAAAAGGCCGAATTTTTTGCTTATGTTCTTTTTTCCCCATCTAAAGTCCCAGGAATTCCATTATGCCCCTTCTTTAGTTTAACGACATATGAATTTTTCTTTCCCCCCTTCATTTTCCCCTCTCTTTTCTTTCTTTTTGTTTTTTGGGGGTTTTTTGTTTTTTTTTGGGTTTTTGGTTGAGGAGATTGAAGATGAGGTAGGCGTTTTATGGAGGAAAAAAAGAAAAAAAGGGGGAAAAAAATTTCAAAATTGAAGAACACATGAGGTAGCTGAGGAGGGGTAGTTTTGGAACTTTGGTTTTGGTATTTTTGGGTTTTGGGAATTTTATGTTGACTGGCCGCGTTTTCAAGATCTCTTTAGTTTTTTTCGCTGGGGCTGCGGGGGTCGGTTTTGGGAAAAATTTGTTTTGATGAAAGAAAAAAAAAAAAAAAAAAAATAGAAAATTTCCCATGAATAACAAATGTTAAGGGAAGTTTTTACATATCAAATATGATAAAATGTACAGTCCCCTATTATTCCTTCTCTTACTAAAACTTTCATGTAAGTCGCAAAAATCATTTGGTATTTTTTGGGCGGGCCTTGTATTTGAAGCAAGGGGA
This sequence comes from Laguncularia racemosa, assembly GCA_037954665.1. NCBI lineage: Eukaryota > Viridiplantae > Streptophyta > Magnoliopsida > Myrtales > Combretaceae > Laguncularia > Laguncularia racemosa. The sequence goes on along the minus strand of JBBMOL010000159.1, from coordinate 31,354 downwards.
AAACCTGTAACACCTATGTTAGATGGTATTGGGGGGTACAATAAAATCACGAGCAACCCACTAAACTCCAATTTGTAGCAAGCAAATAAAGATTCACCCTAATTATTATTTGTTTTTTTTTTTTAAATCTTTTTGCGGAGCAGGTGTTGGGGGGAAAAAGGACCACTAATAGAATGACAATATAGTGTGACATATGTTCAAACCCTTTGGGGTTCGAGTTTTTCATCTCTCTTTTGGGGATTTGAGGGGAGCTGTTGAGCCTATACGCATAATTCTACGCTTGACCCCAAATTTTAAGGTCATTAAAGTCCTACGTCTTCAAAATATAAAAATCAATTACTGCTTTTGCCAAATTTTTAGCAAGTTCGCCCCAAACCTCAACCTCCACGCCCTATTCCCAATGACCTAGGGGTACAACGTTACCCCCCCCAATGATCATGTAAAAACCCCCCAAAACCATATCAACTAGAGCAATAGTCATAACTTTAAACTGAAGATAATGGATTTGCCCGTAATGTATAAACCTATATGTTACAATTGACCATAAATTGAATTAGTATCAAATAAAAAATGCATCCCCCAATTAGTGTTGATGTTGCACTTACTAAATGTTTAAGAACTGCCCCACACCCTATATATCAACAGCAAAATAATCATACTACCTCATAAAAACCTTTTATTGCACCCTATGGGGGCCCTTTTTAGGGGGAATCAATCAGGCTAGACACTTTCCCATAAAGCTAGTGCTTTTATTACCAGCCAATCTAATCAACCCTCCTCACAAGCAATTTGATGGAGCTCAAGCAAAGGGTTTAACATCTTGTAGAATCCCCCGGGGCAATCCCCAAACTGCTTGGGGAAAACAAAATTTTTAGGAAATGCCATTTGACTAAGTGGAAACATATAAACCCGTCCCCTAAGCAATATAAATGTATCTACCTACTCTAAAAAAAAAGGGGTAAAATTATTAAAAAATCCAAAATTTCCCCCCCAAACGGGGGCCAAAGAAGGAATCAACCCAAAAGGAGGGGAAAAAAAAGAAAAAAAAAGGGGGGGGGAAAAAAAAAAGTTTTGGGCCCACAGTTTTACACGTCCCAAAACCGCTAACCCATAGATTGGGTTTTTTTTTTTTCCAATTTTATATTACAAAAAAGGGCCCCATGGAAAAACCCAACACACACACAAAAAAAATTAAGAAAACACATCAAAACTCATATAGATTATATCAATACTTGGAAAAGATCATAGATTTTTCTCTTCCCTTTCCAAACCCTAAACCCTAACTCGAAACCCCACACCATAGCCCAAGCCATAGCACAATAGTTAGAAAAAAAAAAAAAAAAACTGTAACTAAACGATAGGACTCACCATGCTTGAACACCCCCTAATGAACTATAATTGAAGACTGAGGAGTGGCTAGGTTCATTTTTGGGGTTTCAAAACCCAATGATGGGGGGTTTTCCCTGGGGTTGGCTAGTGGTCTCGAACAAGGTGAAGTGGGGGGGTTTAATGAATCATGATGACTGAAGAGTGCAAACAGAGATGATGATGGACGATAACTTTTTTTTCAAACCTTTCCCATGAATCATTTTTAAGTTCGTGTCTGCGTTTTTATTTTCGTAAAGACTAAAGAGTGATTTTGAGGGGTTTGACTACCTACTTTTATTTTTTTGGTTTTTCGTGTTTTTCCTTTTTTTTTAAATAATTATGCGGCCAAGTAGGCTAACCTGTCCCCGTAATCTCCCCCGAGCCAAAATTTTTTGCCCAACCAAAATAAAAACTTTGACCTAAAAAGGGATAAGTAAGATTTAAATGTAATGAACATACCACCAAATGGAAAAACTGAAAAATGTTAAAGAAATGCCTACTCAACAATCTACTTGTTGAGAGCATCCAAAAAGCACAAACAATATAGGTAGGGTGATACCTAGCGAATCCAGGTTGTTCACCATCATGTGATCCAAGGGATCCTCCAACTTCTATAACAAGTCCGTACTGCTAACAAGTGCTATTGGGAGGAATTTATCTCCATGCCCACCACCTAAAGGAGTATGCTGCCTCTCCCATCCTGTGATTGATGAGATAGATGCAACACAAAAGTGATGAGATCCATGATGAGAGTCGAGCCGGAAGAAGGAATTGAGATCCTCTTTGAAGTGGCCGCCTGACCGATCACAAGAAGTCGAGTCGAAACGACTCAAGGAGCACTAACGGGTTGATTAAGGATTCCATGAAGCCGGGAAGGATTGGTCAATCATGAGTTGGAATGGATGGAACAACCAAAGGAAGACTCCTTGCTCTTATACAAGTCACACCGACACGGGTTGAAGAGGGCCGTTACTTTCAAGGCACGGCCGTGTAGTGACTCTCAGATTAACCTAGAATCATACACGGCTAGATACACGTTAAAATGCACTGCCGTGATATGGAGTCAAGCAAATCCACAGAAAGATACACGGTTAAAAAGTACACGGGCGTGTATGTTGCCAGAAGTTGCACAGACAGATACACGGTCAAAGTACACGGGCGTGTATGTTGCCACAGTTTTGCACATACAGTACACGCCAAAGTACACGTGCGTGTACACAGGCCGTGTATCCCCGTGTCGGCAGCTTGTTCTGTTCGCGTTTTATGTCACTTAACTAAACTACGTCGTTTTAGACTTGTTTTTACAGGGGGGGGGGGGCAATTGTAACCTTTAAATAAAAAAAAAAAAGAGTATAAAGCTCCTAGGTATTTTAGACTAGAGATAAGACATCATTGAACATTAAACACTTTTGAGAGGCACCTCTCTTGGTTCATCAAGAACTTAAATCGAACTTATCGATTGATTTCCCGTGGCGTTCATTCCCGACTTATCAAACGTTTTTCCATCCCGATTGTGGCGTCTTCACTTTTATACCAAGAGTTTCTTGTCTCGCTTATAGAACAACGGGTCCGCGTTTTTCCACTTTATTGTTTAGGCCGTCCTTAGGCACGAATTTCCGAACGTATTGTATTGGGTTTCGTCACAGTTGGCGTGGTTCCGTATCATTGGTATCATGCGTGGGGGGGATAAACATCAAGTTCGGTTGAGGAAGGTAATATAAAAAACCCTAACTCCAATTTTTCCCGTTCATATCAATTATCGTGTTCAATTCCGCAATATTAATTTGTCTTTGAGAGTGTAGTATTTTACTAGTCGATGTAAAAAAAAAAAAAAAAAAAGAGTAAAAATCACGACCAAAAAAAATAGAGGGAAAAGAAAAGAAAAGAGAAACGTGATCAAAAGCCAAAAAAAAAAAACAAATCGATAAAAAATAGAGGAAAATTTAAACAACAAAACCCTAGAGGTTGGTTTTGAATTCTACGTAGAGGAAATTGATGTAGTTCGGGTTAGTTCCAAGAGGAATTGAAAAGAGAAATTGGTGAGTGATATCATCGGTGTTTGTGAGAATAAACGAGTGACTGTGTGATATCATCATTTGAGCTGAAACACGTAAGGGAGTTGTAATCTTGAGGTTTGATCATATATTATTATTGTGTTTACTAATCTTTTCTGCAGGAACTATGGCCAGACAACATTCCTCCGAAGGTGAGAGGGGAAGGTTTGATGCTAGTTTAGTAATTGAGGCGTTGAGGGAGAAATGAAGAGGATGTTCCCCCAAGAAGGAATGAACAAATTCATGAGACGGTGGAGCAAAGACTAGATCAATTCCACAAACAGTCCAAGGTGCATAAGAGGGAGAGTCGTTCTAGGAGAGGACCGAGGTGGAGATTGAAATTCGGGTGATGACTTTGATGAGCCTTCTGTTGAGATTCCATATAGGTTTATAGTGGTCGGAATAGAGGGACTAGAGATTGGGAAGATAGAGAGATAGAATAAGAGAGGATATCAAATTTATAGCAAAAGAGAAGATCCTCCTTTCTAAGTGAATAATGACCCGAGGCGTATTTAGAATGGGAGAAAAAGGTGGAGATGTGTTTGATTGTCCAACTATAGTGGAGAAAAAAGGTGAAACTTGCTGCCATTGAATTTTCATATTATGCTATAGTGTGGTGGGATCAATTAATGTAGAATAAATAAGGAGTGGCGAGCCACCTATTGAGGTCCTTGGGAGGAGATGAAAAGAGTGGATGATAAAGCTGTTTATTACCTGCGTATTACTATCTTGAATTGCACAACAAGTCGTGCAAATCTGAGGCAGGGAAGCCGAAGTGTAGAGATGAGTACTTCACAGGAGATGAAGTCACTATGATTAGGGCGAATGAAGAAGAGATAGAGAGGCACAATGGCGAGATTCCTTGCTGGGTTGAATAGAGAAATCCAAATGTGGTTGAATTGCAGCATATGTATAATGGAGGAAATGGTCACATGGCTATAAAGAGGTTGAAACCAGCACAAGCGGAAGGGTAGTAGTAGTGCACGATATCCAACAGGGTAAATGTTCATCCACTTGGAAAGACTAATCAATGGAAGAAAGTAAGGAAAAGCCTTTACCTAACCAAACCAAAAGGGGAGCTGAGGCAAGCGGGTTCCTACTCCTTGTAATCAAGTAACCCCGAATCTTCTACTTCTAGAAATCGTGAAAACATTAGATGCTTTAAAAGTCAAGGTAGAGGCCATATGCTAGTCAAGTCCAAATAGGCGTGTGATGATTTTGCTTGATTGGGATGGAGAGTAAGAGACTGAGGGGGATAGTAGAAGAAGATGATATGCCACCAATAGAGGATGTTAGTGAGATGAGGAGCGCAGCCATGAAGGCTAGTGGCAAAGTAGTGAAGCGAGCGCTGAAATTGCAGGTGAATTGAAGAAGATGAAGGGCAAAGGGAGAATATATTCATACTAGATGTTATCTGTAGATCAATTTTGAGTTTGATTATTGATGGGGAAGTTACACCAATGTAGTGAGTAATTTTATTGTTGAGAGGCTAGGCTTAAAACTGTTAGACACCCTAGTCCAATAAAATGCAGTGGTACGAATGATAGTGTGAGGACTAAGGTGAGTAAGCAAGCTGATTGGGTTTCGTCTTGGTAGTATTGAGGATGATTGTTATGTGATGTAGTGCCAAAGTTCAAGCATGTCATGTGTTTTTGGGAGGCCATGGCAATTTTGATAGGAAGGTTGTTCCATGATGGCTTATTCTAACAAGTATAACCTAGTCACCAAGAAAAACTTTTAACCTTAAACCTTTACCACCTAAACAAGTATATGAGGACCAATTGCAGCTACAACAGTCTTTGCAAAACATAAGGAGAGTGAAAAAGCAGGAGTGAAGTGAGAGAGCAAAGAAAAAGAAAGAATAATAGAACGATAAGGGAAAGGAGAATGAAGAACCATGCTCAGAGGGAAAAAAAAAAATAAAGAATCAAGACAATGAGAAGAAAAAAAAATATAAAAGTCAAGATCAAAAGGAAAAGGAGAGGAAGGCTGGAAAGAGTGTGAGAGGCCCAGTGTGAAGGGAATCAACTTTGGTGGTGATTGAAAAAAGTGAGAGGGCAGCCATGCAAAAGGAGAGTTTTGTGGTCAAGAGCGAGTGTAGTAAGGAGAGCGTTAGTGATGAGGCATCCTATGTAGTTGCTGGTTTTTTTAAGGAAACATAGTTCGACAATCTAACGACTTATCTAACTCATTGCCTAGTGTGGTTTGTGTCCTCGTTGTGCAGGACTTTGAAGATGTCTTACCTGAGAGATTCCAAAGGATAGGATTACCACCTGTTCGAGTATTTGAGCACCAGATAGACCTTGTACCCAGAGCATCAATTCCAAACAAGCCAGCTTACAGGAGCAATCCGAGGAGACACACAGTGAACTCCAAGCAGGTCGAATGAATAATGGAGAAGGGGTTACGTGAGAGAGAGCATGGGTGGCCCATGTGCATTGGGGGTTGGGTGGTGCGTGGATTTTTGGTGGCCTAATAAGGAGGGGACATGGAGAATGTGTGTTGACTGTCGCGCCCATCAACAACTCACGGTAACGAAACGTCATCCCAATCCCTCCTTAGATGAAATGTTAGATGAGTTACATGGGTCTAGTGTCTTTCTAAAATTGAACTGTTAAAGTGAATATCCACCAAATTTAGAATGAAGAAGGTGATGAATGGAAGACTGCAAACTAAGACAAAATATGGGTAGTAAATTGGTTAGTAATGCCTTTCAGGGTGATTAACTAATGCACCTGTACGTTTATGAGACTTATGAACCATGTTCCTGAGGTAATTTTATTGGAAATTTTTGTGGTAGTCTATTTTGATGACATTCTTATTTACATCAAAAAATTTGAAGATCATATGTCACACTTGAGGGATGTTTAGAGTGGCTTCGACAGGAACAATATAAACTAACCTCAAAAGTGCACTTTTTGCACAGACAAATTGTGTTGCGGTGGGGGGGGGTGTTGTTAGTGCGCAGGGAATACAAGTTGATGAAGAAAAGGTGCGTGTGATCCAAGAATGGCCTAGTACCACCCAATGTAAGTAATGGTGCGGAGTTTCCATGGACCTAGCAAGCTTTTTACAGGATATATGTGAAGGATTTTAGCACCATTGCAGCAACCACTTACTGAGGTGATTAAGAAAGAGCGTGGTTTCCGTTGGAGAGCAAAAAGAGAAGGCCTTCAGACGCTTAAAAATAAGTTGACTCAGCACCATTACTTTATGCTTTACCTAACTTACTAAAACTTTTAGAAATTGAATGTGAGCTTCCGGATTAGGTAAGAGGCAGTGCTTATGCAGGAGGAGAAGACCCGATTGCATTCTTTAGTGAGAAGCTAAGTGGGCAACCTTGAATTACCCTACTTACGACAAAGAGCAATAGCATAGGATCTAGCCTGGAGACCGTGGCAACACTACCTTTGGCCAAAAGAGTTCGTGATCACACTGTCATGAATCCTTGAAGTATATGAAGGGCAACACAAGCTAAACAAAAGGCAAGCTCGTTGGGTGGAGTTATTGAAACATTTCCATATGTCATCCACTACAAGCAAGGTAAAGAGAATGTAGTTGCTGATGCACTTTCAAGAAGTTTACTCTTATCTCTACTCTTATTTCTAGACTGCTTGTTTTTGAGCACATAAGGAATATAAGCTGCGTGATCGAGATTTTTGTGAGGAGTAAGTGCAATGTAGAAGAGCGGGCATGGAAAATTTATAAACATATGGATTCTTTGTATTAGTGAGATAAACTGTGCATTCCAAAGTGTTCTTTAAGAGAATTACTTTCAGGAGTCTCATGGAGGAAGGTTTAATGGGACACTTTGGAGTAGCAAAAACATAAGGTGTTATTGCGGAACACTTCATTGGCCCTCACATGAAACTAGATGTATGAGAGAATTGTGAGCGATGTGTCCACATGTAAGCAAGCAAAATCTAGAGTCCAACATCAAGAACTTACACCCCACTTCCATTCCTCATGAGCCTTGGTAGAATATTTCTATGGATATGTGTTAGGGATTATCAGTCAGACATGGCGGTAATGTTGTTTTTGTAGTTGATTGATTGGTTTTTCTAAAATGGCACATTCATTCCTTGTCACAGAAACGGATGAACTTTAATATTGCTAATTATTCTTAGGGAAGTTGTGCGGTTGCATTTAGCCTAGGAACAATTGTATTAGATAGGGATCTAAGTTCTTAAGCTACTTTTGGAAGACTTATGTGGGCTAAGTTAGGAACTTAAGTTTATTGTTTTCTACTACTTGTCATCCACAACCTGATGTCAAACGAGGTAGTGAATCGAACTTTATCTACTTTATTGAGGCTGTAATTAAAAAGAATATAAAAGTTGGAGGATTGTTTGCCGCATGTTGGAATTTGCTTATAACCTTACAGTGCATTCCTGCTACTAAATATTTCTCCTTTCGAAATTGTGTATGGTTTTTATCCACTAACACCCTTAGATTTATCACCTTTACCTATTTCTGAGTAAGTTAATTTAATGCAAGAATAAGCTGAATTTGTTCAACAGATCCATGAAAGGCAAGCTTAACATTGAGCGACGAAAGAGCAAGTATGTTGAAACAAAGCCAACAAGTGTCGTCGACAATCTGTTTTTTGAACCTGTGCGATTGGGTTATGGGTGCACAGAGCGTAAAGAGCGGTTTCCCTGCAGCGTACGATCTAAACTACTTCCTAGAGTCGATGGACATTACAAGTTCCTGAGCGCATCAACGACAATGCATACAAGATAGATTTGCCTATTCAGTATCAGTAAGTGCCACAATTTAATGTTACTGATACTGAGTCCTTTTGGATGTAGGTGACGATTTGAGGACAAATCCTTTTCAAGAGGAGTGACTGAATGAGATCCATGATGAAGTCAAGCCGGAAGAAAGAAATGTAGATCCTCTTGAAGTGCCGCCTGGACCGATCACAGAAGTCGAGCAAAAACGACTCAAGGAAGCACTTAACGTTGATAAAGGAATGCCCATGAAGCCGAGAAGATTGGGGCAATCATGAAGTTTAGAATGGATTGGAACAACCATAGGAAACCCTTGCACTATACAAGTCACACCGACACGGGTAGAAGAGGGCGTGTACTTTCAAGGCACGACCGTATAGGACTCTCAGATTGCCTAGAACCATACACCGTCTAAGATACCGTTAAAAAAGGCACGCCTGTATGGAGTCAAGAAAATCCACAGAAAGATACACGGCTAAAGTAACACGGGCGTGTATGTATGCTAAAAGTTGCACCGACAGATACACTGTCAAAGTACACAGGCGTGTACTGATGCCAGAGTTGCACATACAAGTACTGACGGCCAAAGGTAGCACTGGCGTGTACACAGGCCGTGTATCCCCTTTCGCCAGCTTTGTTCTGTTTCGCGTTTATGTCATCTTAACTAAAACTACGTCCGTTTTGGGACTTGGGGGGGTTGTTTTTACACGAAAATGTAACCCTAGTAAAAAATCTCCTAGGGTTTAGAACAGTAGAAGATAAGAACATCATTGAAACAATTAAACACTTTTTGAAGGTCACCTCTCTTGTTCTTCAAGAACTTTAATTCGAACTTATCGTATTGCTTTCCGTGGCGTTCATCCCCGACTTATATCAATCGTTTTTCCATCCCGATTTAGCGTCTTCACTTTATACCAAGGTTCTTGTCTCGCATATAGACAACGGGGCGCGTTTTTCCACTTTAGAGTTTGGCGTCTTAGGCAACGAATTTCCCGAACGTATCGGTATAGGGTTTCGTCACGAGTTGGCGTGTTTCGTATCATAAACCAAAGCTAGTGCCACAACAAGAAAACATAAAAACCTCACTATACTGCCTATCACATTGAAGTGCTCCAACAATAATAAAAACATGATGTTGTATAAGGGGGTATCAATTTATCGACAAAGATAAATCCGCTAAGAAGTTTGCAAGAAGTTACGTACCATATGATATGTCAACTTACTCAACATCTGCATTTTGTGGCAAGAATTAATACATATCTTGAAGCCACATCATACTACTATACACCTCACCTATTGCTTGACTCTAATCTCACTTCAAAGCAATCTCTAACATGTGACAATTCAATCCGAGGAAACTACATCTATCCTACCTGACCAATCGACTTTAAAGGGCTTAGCTAGACCTCAATATGCTTACAAAATAATGTTGAACTCCCTAATACGGCAATGTAAAGTTGCATTTTTGTCCACACCATCGCTATTTCTTTTTAGAATTAGTTTGTCAAGTATCTTATTTCACCGATTAATTAAAAAAAATTGTATTATTTTAATGAATTAATTTGAAAACCATTCAATTAATTCATTCAAACTAAAAATGTGTAGACTATATATATATATATATATTGACTTAACTTTCATAGTTATATTATTAAACTTTTAATTTATTAACACAAAAAAATTCAAGAGTAAATAACCAAAATATCTAAAAATCGCAGGTTGAAGCTTTTGTGATTTTTAAGCTCTCCTTAATTTGCTCCATAACCTCCAATATGAGGAAAAACGGGCGAAAAAAGAAAATAATATGAAATCAAAGTGGCTCCAACGATGCAGTAAAAGACTTTAAGACAGGTCGAAAACTGAAATGGCATGGTGGCATGGCAGCTCGCTCTCGTTGCTTGCCGAGAGTAGTGAACGTGGAGCGGGATTATGGACCAGGGGAGTCGGACGGTCGGGTTTTCGTTATTTTCGGTGAAAAAAAATTAAAGAAAAGTGATTCTAACTGATTTTTTAACAAAAATAAACCTTAACCCGTCCTCTAACTTGAATGAATAGTAAATAAGCATCGAAGTAAATGTTAACTCTCCTTTCATATTGGTCATATGATATTAAAAGGCTGTCATCAAATATGGTTGCTTTTTTAAGCGATACTTTAACCGAAATTGGGTGAATGTTCAGACCTTGAAGTGTATTCATCCACAAGTAGGAGGCACCTGTTAATTCCATTTGTATCGTCGAGTATGCATAACTTAATTTAAAAATAAAAAAAAAAACAAAGAAGGCAAGAGAAGATGCCTAAAAAGAGAAAAGAATATCATAAATAGGTGTATTGTCCTTAGTTTTCTACGATTGCGAGTTTACAATCAAAAGTTTTGCAACTGGGAGACTGGGTGGTGGGGTGATAGTTAGGATCAGAATATCTGCTTACTTGCATTTAATACTTAGGAGCTGGCTCGGTTATAGTTGGTATATCCATATTCTTGCCGAAAGAAATTCACAAAAAAAAAAAAAAAAGGCGGAAGAGCTATTCTTCCTCTCATTCGATTCAGAGTGGTGGTTGGGTGTTCTGTGGCATTGGCCACCGCTCATCTTGAAACAGAAAAACTAGAAAGACAAAGACAGAAAGAAAGACAAGAAACAAAACCCCGGTTTTCGAACTGCTTTTCTTTTTTCAATCAACAAGCAGCACTCTTGTTCAGATACAAATTATCTAATGACAAAAGTAGCAAAACAGTCTTGAGATTCCTCTTTTTAGCATTTTTTAATTTCATGACTATCTATACTCATTAGATAAATAGGCTTAAGAATCCACATTTTTTTAGCATTTTTGTAAATCATCTTACTTAAATTTATTTTTACACCAACAGTGACAGAATGCTCATTCGCTAGTTTTATATATAATGGTTGATTTCGAACTCAAGTGAAAAAAAAAGAATAGATTTTTCAAAGCTAATTATACACTTCATTAAAAAAACAAATAGTTGGTAAAGGATCTAAATAAATACATACATACATATATATCATTTTACATATATTATAAGCATTATAGTTATTAAGGAAAAACAGACAACGGAAATAAACCAGGAAAAAGCGAAAAAGCGTTGGATTAAGGTGTGTTTTCTCAAACATATAACAACTAAAACTCATGACTTAAACCAATAATTCTATTAGTATATCTTTCGATACGGTTACATTCTTGTCAAATTAACTCTATTATGGAATATTTAGTGATATACAAAAAATAGTTCCACGTGACCAAAGCCAATGATATCCCTAAATTAAATTTAGATAATAAATATATGAATCAAAATTAATCATATCCAATTTGAATTATTTAAAGAGTTTTCAGATCAGAGAAGCTCGACATAGGACTCATTAAAACTGAACTATCTCATCTATAACCCTATAAACCAAGGCTCAAGTATTAAGCCAAGACCCATATAGACTCCAAAGCACGAACCCTATTCATCAGGATCCTATTTTTAGACTCGTAGATCCATTACGTTACTTCATAAGGCCCATTTTTACTATATCCATAACCCAATCAGGACCATCGATTATCAAAATAATCAAAGAGTGGTTAATTATCACTTCACTATAAATACCCCACGAATTGCCCCCACAAGGAAACATCGCACTGAAATTAGCTTAAAGAAAGAATAAAAGCACTAACAAACATATGTTAAAAATATATACTTTTTTATATATTTTCAATTAAATAACATCTATTATGGAAAAATAATTATGTAAAAATGCATACATGTTTTTTTTTTAACTGTTAACATGTGATTTGTGGCAACTATCCAATTTTCTATATTTTAGAAGGGCGATTAGTATATTTAAGAGAAACATATTACCAAAGTTAATATGGGAGTTTATGGTTGGGCTTAGTTTTGGTGTTCAATTCATTACGAGCCAAACCGAAACTAAAACTGTATTTAAAATAGTTATGTTCAAACCTTATTGAATAAACTATTGTTAATAGATCACGGTTCTGAATGAAATTGCTTAAAAAGCAAACCACTTCCTAAAAGTCACTTATTAAATTTGATAAAACTAATAATCCTAATGGGCTTTCAAACCAAAAATGATCTTCAAGATAAAGAAACATTACATAAGAATGTAAAGCCATATAACCATGTTGTAAATCACGATTCATTATATGATACAATGAGTCGCAATTTATAAAGTTTTTGCAAATCAAAATAATAGAAAAATCATTTAGGTACAAACTTTTGATATAATTATGAGTTTAAATACACGATTCTATAAGTTACCGAATCCTATATAATCATTTAGACATTCTATTGTTCTATTACATCTTCGGTAATAATTGTGAATGTACACTAGTATGTAGGAGAGATGAGAAATGAAGGTGAAGAAAAAGGAAATTGGCTATCAAAGATTGAGATCCCATAAAAAAGGAGGGGTAAAAAAGATTAGCAAAATGGTCAATAAGTTTTATAAATAGAAAATGTCGCTTAATTTTATTTAAAAAAAAAAAAACAATTTGATTCAATCCAAACCAAAATGTAAAAAGAACCATATTTGTGTGGATTCAACACAATTTAAATGAACGGGTCCCATAATTTGACCACTTCCATTAGAAAAGGTAAAAAATGTATGGATAGGTGCACATTTCTCAAAGAAATAACTAACTTTTAAAAATGTCATAGGTTTCAAAACCAATATTATGTCACATAACTTTTATATGCTTACACAGTCATCTAGTAATTATCATTGTGGAAAATTTTTATGTATAGATACAAAAAATAGTTCTACATTACATGGATTTAAGGCTAATGATATTTTTAATGTAAGTGTAGATAATTTTTTAGGTAGGTGACAAAAATCAAAAAATGAGTCAATTTATAATGATTTAAAGAATTTTTTTAAAAATTTTTGGGGCTCGAAAAATTTGGGTCATTAAGATTGCCTATTGGTTAAAAGTCAAGTGCTTTGTGTATTTTAATAAGTGTTAAAAAAAACTTTATTTATAGTATTTATTGAATATGATTTTTTATAATTTTGTGTAAATTTATTAAGGGAAAAAAATACTTAAATACTTAATATTTAATTTCAGGGGTTAAAGAGGGGGCAAATTAAATATTTAAAGAAAATTTATTAAGAAAAAGATACTTAAAACTTAATATTTAATTTTAGGGTTAAAGAGTGCAAAAATTTAAAAATTTAAAGAAGAATTTGAGCAAAAACAAAGCGAAATTTTAAAAAAAATATGAGAAAAAGTTATTTTTACAAAATGCACAACCTTCAGCATGGCTGTACTGGGGCCAGTGTTTGGGGGAGTAAAAAGTATTTGAATGCATCGTGAAATTATTCCTAGTTAATTTCACAAGGGGGTGCAAAAAGTAGTGTTTACATAGAAAAACTGCCTAAAGAAGAAACTATAGGAATTTTGGAGTGCACGATCCCGAGCATGGCTGTGTAGGAGGTTGTGTAAAAACTGGAAATTTAAAATTTTACAATTTTCCCAGAGGGCACACCCTGAGAAAAGGTATACACTAGGGCCCTGCATTTGATAAAAATTCAAAATTATAAATAAAAACCCCTTTATTACAAAATTAGGGGTCTAATTTTATTTTTTCTCACAACCCCTTCTAAAAACCCCAGGAGAGCAAAATCGCTAAAGTTTCATTAGGAAATCACAAACAATTACGAAGTTTATTCTTTTCATCATGAAAACATTACTATTTCCCCTAAAATTTTTTTATGAATTTCGTAGATTTTATAAAGGGGTGGATTTATATGCCCAGCATCTTTTGAAACTCCCAACCCATGTTATTGAATTAAAATAGATTAAAATTTAAAAGGGTTTTTGTCTTTGTAACCCATTCATGGGGTTTTTAAATATTGTGTAATTAATTTTTGTGGCAAAAGATTTTCATGTATGATTTTTGCTAGATAGAGGGGAGGGCTCATCTAATAGGGTAGATATTCATTTAATAGAAAAAATTGCATGTTTTACCTGAGGGAAGAAGACTTCAATTTTCTGCATAAAGACTTAGTCTTTTAAATTTGGGAAAATTTTAAGCTTAATGAAAACTTTAAAGGGAATAGTGGTAGAAAAGGGAACCACTATTCCTTTTAAGGTTTTTAAAATAATTAACTCGAGAAAATAGTTAGTTTAATTGAGAATTATGTAGTGCAAAGATTAAAAATTTAAATTTAATCAAAACCTTATTAAAGAGGGGTTAGGGCTTAGGGGATCAAGATTAAGGTATGTCTTTGTGATTGAATTCATTTATTACACTGATTTAATAAACTTAGGTTTTTAGATTAATTAATTAGTAATTTAATTTTTAATCTCACATTAAAATTTAGAATAATAGCAGAAAAAACGGTAATCTAGTACTTGTTTTAAGATCATTAAGACGACACCCGTTGTAATCTTTTTTACTTTAGTTAGGTGCACTTACCTAGCTAGGTTTTTGGATTTATTTAGGTTAATAAATTTAAAATTTGAAAAGACGATAAATGACCCATCAAGTTTTTAACGCCATTCCCAAAGGGAAAATGAAACAATATTAGGAAAAACCCTTATTATTTATTACTTAGTCATTTATTTTTTTGTTTTACTTCTTTCTACTCTCCTTATCTTTGGAATACTTTAATCGGGGTTTGTTGTTTTGTAGTGTATGAAAAGGGACTCTCCCTTCCAACATTCTTGATTTAGACCCCGGATTAAGAGAACACCCCAAAACAAAAATTCACAAGAATACAATTGCTAAATCTTCTGGACAATTGGAAATCAATGGAGGAATGTCTATTATAAAAGTCGCAATAGTAGTGGCAAACGTGGAATCAATTGTGAAGTTTTTTAATAGTGAGATAGGATTACTAGAGAATATTAAAGAGGAAAACAGGAGATCATGGTTGAGGATCTACTTAAGACTAATTTAGATTATGCAAGACCAACCTTAGATGGAATAGGGCCAACCATTGTGAAGCCCCCATAAGGGCTAAAATTTTTGAAATTAAGGGGCTAGTGATTCAATTCTTGCAACAATATTGTTAATTCAATGGATTTCCTGATGAAAACCCCCATGCTCACATTTCAAACGTTTTTTAGAAATCTATGAGACTTTTAAGAAAAATGGGCTGATAGACGAAGTTGTATGCACTAGAAATTTTTCCCTTAAGGCTAAAAATTGGCTTCAATCATCGGTCCCAGAGCTTTAACTACGTGGGATGTTATAGTCAAGCAATTTCTAGATAACTATTTCCCTCTGTCGAGTCTAATTTTTGAATTCCCATTCCTAATCCGATCTAAACTAGACCCGATGCTCATCTAATGTAGATCATCAACTTGAGTTAGGAATTTGTTTGATTTTTGGAGTCGCCACCCAACTGTTGTGGGAAATATTAAATTTAAAACTAAAGGAGCGGATTATCTTTAAAAATTTGGGGGGGACTAGTCGTCTTATTTCCTCTTCTCGTTTTTTTTGAAAAGAGAAAAGGGAAAAGCCAGAGTTTTTAAGTCCGGAGCTAACCCATTAAAACCTTACGGTTACCACCAATCTCCTAAAATTGTCTTATTTAGAAAAGTGTTTCTTATTTTTAGTTCTTTTTATTAGTTTTTGAGTTATTTCAAAAAAATGATTTTTCATTCATTTTTATGGGTTGACCCCAAAGGGTGCCCACTACCTATTA
>JBBMOL010000159.1:0-15028 GCA_037954665.1 Laguncularia racemosa | reverse complement strand
TTATAAAATTTCTCAACAGTAGCCCACCAAAGGAGAGAGGGAGAGGGCCCCTATAGAGAACTAAGGAGAATCAGAAGAGAATTTTTGTGGCTAATCCAATAGGTAAGTGTATAGATTGTTAATTACATTTAGTTATGATGTTGAACCTAAGGCCTACTTATTTTTGTAATGACAAAGATTTGATCAAAAAGCGAATTAGAGCAAACGAAGGATAAAACAAATTAGACATTTAAAGAGTAATCTGAACTAAGTAAGAATTTTAATTCTTATAAAGTGATTAGAAAATTCACGTATTAATATTTATTTAAACCTAGGATTAGAGAATGGGGAGATTGGATGCATTGGTTGAAGAAAATTTAGGGCTCGTAAAATGTATCGAGAGATACATGACCTCCCAAAACGGTTGTGTTAGTCTGTGTTGAACATAAAAGACATACCGAGAGATACACGACCTCCCACTTGGTCGTGTTACTCCCCTATTGAACACAAAAGACATATTGAGAGATACACGACCTCCTAATACGGTCGTGTTACTCTTGTGTTGAACACAACGGATATACCAAGAGATACACGCCTGTCTACACGGTCATATTCCAATCCTGTTGAACCTAAAACCCACTGAAAGATACATGACTTTTTGACATGATCATGTAATAATCATGTTGGCTACATGGCCTTCAAATGAGCTGTGTTGAGTGAAAAAACAATTCCATTTTATATCTATTTGACTCCTAATTAAACCAATTTCCACATAACTTAGATAATTAGTAAGGTCTTAGTGATGAGAATCAACTTGACCAACTCCTTCCTATGACCATTGGAAGAAATTGGAGGACTGATGACAAGGGCAAGAGTAAAACGTTTAGGGCAAGCCTTGAATGTACTTATTCCAGAACACTTGGACCACGCTTTGTGGATACTTCGCCAATAGAGGAAAGATCATTTTTTCATCTATCAAGTATCTCCACTATTAATATTGAAGATTGCTTAGAAGCAGAAGAAGGCCGTTGGCTTTGTGATGTCGGCTTAGCACTTAGGTCACTGGCTTGGTCCTTGTAAGCCGCTGGCTTACTTGAGCCAGCTATATATATAGGCCACCAACCTTGATGATTGTAAGCGTTGGCTTACTTAGTCGGCGTAGAACATAAGCCGTTGGCTTTGGGCCAACTTTGAGAGTACGACTTTTAATTGTCCGTCTTGCAATTTCTTTTTCATTTGTTCCTTTAATTGTCAAGACTATATATAGTCCTTTAAGGTTTTGAATTTGGGGACTTTTAGATGTATTTTTTCTCTGAAGTAAAACCTCTCTATTGTTCTTCATCAAGAGTGCATTCCGATCTAATCAAGGCAACTTGTTTCGATCATAATTCTTTATAACTTTGGTTTTAATTCATTCTTTGAGTTAAGGTCAAGTTGTTGCTTGGTTCCAAGGACGATTTTAGGGCTACTTTTCCATCTAATCGGGTTCTAGGACAATCGTAACCTAGGGTTCGTGTCACTTAGATAACTAATAGATTAAAAGAAATTAAGAGAGTTATATTATTCTTAGATTTAGTACTAAGAAGGATGTATTGATGATTGCATAGATATCAACTTAGCTTAAGTTCAAGACAAGATGTGCTTAAGGCTAAGATTCCAGTACTGTTTACCTTATTTGTTGGTTGTGATTGTTAGGTAGTTATTAAATAAATTAGTTATAAGAATTATGTGATGTAACGTGAATTGTGAATGAAGGTTGCATGTTGCTTATTCTTAGCTTGGCCTAGAGACTTGTAATGGAGATCCTTAGGGGGTACCTTGGTGATCGGTATGTCTCCTTATCCTTAGTGGAGTCGTATATCGAAATGATCTGAGGTAGATTAGGGTTAGATGGGGCCCGTAGTGGTAGTTCCCACTAGGACAATTTTTTTTTTTTTTTTTGTGTATTCTTGGGTCACGAGTACCCCTACGTGGTATATTTAATTTTGAGATTGGTGTGTAAGCTGATGTATGAAGATGCTGTGATAAATGTTGCATATATGCATGTGTTATTAATGTGGAGTGTCATGCACATGTGGGTGTGGTACTCATGTACTGACCTTAGGCTCACCGCCTTCCTAATTTATTTTTTTTTAGCTATAGGTGAGAATAAATAGCAAGTAGAGTATGATGAGAATGATAACTTGATAGGACATTACATGGATGAGACAGAAGAGAACATTATTATTATGTGGAGGAAGAGTGATGGAAATTCTGAATAATTGTAATTTGAAGTTTTGTTAGTTGAATTTAAGTTATAGAGATAATAGTGGACTCTAACTGATAGGTAGTATAGGGAAATATTTGTTTATTTTGGGATTATTTTATTAAATTTTGAGAGTTAGTCATTTGATGGTAGAAACTTAGATCTAGAAAGTTAGGCCCTAAAATTTTAAATAGTGCCAATAGCCCCCTTCCCCTAAACCTAACTTAATTAAATAATTTAGTCCCCTAAACAACAAACTTTGTTTAACTGTAATTTAATTAACTTAATTAACTAACTAACAACATTAGCTAATAAGTAATATAACCAATAAACTCCTAATAAGTGCTTGTAACTTGACCCAATTATGATGGTAATAGATTTCAAACTTTCAAAAAAAGTAATGATCTTTAGATAAATAAGACATTTTGAGCTCCTAAATAACAATTTAATTGTAAAAAACTAGAGTTAATGAATAAATTTCATTCATTCAAAATTGAGTTCAAATCAATAAAAATAAATAAACTTAGTTAATTAAGTTAGTTATATTTCAATTATGAAGTTAAATACTTAATTACTTGTTAAATGTTTAGGTGATACTAGTTTTGAGGACTTTTTTGTCGACTACTTTTTAGAGGACTATTTTGGTTAGACGCTATGGACAATTGAGTCACTTTTTTATGATAATTAAACTTGATTGTGCATGTAGTATAGTGCATTTTAGCATGTGTGTTTTTGTAGGTATTAAATTAAATTGACATTGTGGGGAAATGTTTGGAATTATGCTGTGATTGAGTTTAAATGAAGGGTGAAAAAAAATTTATTCTATCATGCCTAAAGGGGGGGCCCTTAGAAGTCTTTACAAAAAAACTATCATGGCACCTGTGCACCTGTTACATGATGTTTGTCTTAGGGTGTTGGGAAAATTGAAAGGACCAAATAAATAATTGCATTTAAATAATCATAATACATTTTTTGGATAAAAAAATACAACTTGGATCTGTCCCCACGGTAAACCCAGTCGTGGAATCATATCCCCTATAAATTTAGAAAAAATGGGAAAATTAGGTTTTAAATTTTTAAATTTTTTTTTCATATAAAGGGCCCTAACTTTTATTAAACAATTATTTATCCTTAATTCCCCCCCTTTGTTGTTTTTAGTTTTCAAACCCTCGAAATTTATACTTACCCCATCCTAGGGCTTGTATCGCTCCCTGAAAAAAGGGTTTTTTAGGGGTAGCAAAAATGGCATGTTTAATTATTTTTTTAAAATTGAAAATTTCAATACAAAAAATTACATAAAATTTATTTTAAATCCCAATACATAAAACAAAAAATTTCCAAATTAAAAATATTAAAAAATATGAAAAATCCCAAAAAAATAATGTCAAAATCCTTCGTTTTCCCAAAATTTGTTTGAATTTTATTTAAAACCCCCTTGGCCCCTTAAAGGTTGGGGATTAAAAAGCCACCATCAGTGCCCAGGTTTTTCCGTTTTTTTAAATTTTTAATTTTTAACCTTGTTACTTTTTGATATTTTTTTTAATTAACAGTAAACGCTTCTGTTTTTTTTTCTAATCGAAAAGGCAAAATAAGGAACAGGATGGAAAAAATGTAAAGGGGAAAAACCAATCCCCCAAAATCATTTATTCTTTCAAAAACAAATGTCGACCCTTTTTCCCCCCAAATCCTTAAAACCCCCCCCCCTTAAACCCCCAAAACCCCCCTTTCCCCAAATTTTTTTACTCCAACCCCCCCTTAATTTTTAACCATTTCCAAAAAACATAAAAAATAAAAATAAAAATTCCCCCCAACCCCCCCCCAAAAAAACCCAACCCCCCCCCCAAACACCCCCACACCCATAAAAACCCCCCCCAAGAAAACCCCCAACACTCAAAAAACTTTCCCCCCAAACCCACAATTTTTAACAATATCAAAAAATTATTTTAAATCCCCATTTTTTTAAAAACCCCCCCAAAACCCTAAAACCAAAACCCCCTTTTTTCCCCCCCAATGTAATCAAAATTTAAACCAACCTTTGGGGTTTTTAAAAAAACCCAAAATTTCACCCTACACCCCCCCCCCCAACCCAAATTTGCCCCAAATCCCACCACATCTTCACCAACCAAGACTTTTTAAATCCCCCCCCCAAAAAAAATTTCCCCCCCAAACCCCCCCCCCAAAAAACCCCAAAAAACAAAAACCCCCCCCCCCCCCCCCCACACCCCAAATAAAAAATTTAACAAAAAATTCAACAAAAACCCAAACCCCAAAAAAAAAAAAACCCCAAAGTATCCACAAACCCACCCCAACAAAAAAAACCCCTTTAAACCCCCCCCCCAAACCCAACCCCCTAACCCACCCCCCATTACTATAAAAAAACCCCCCACACTTTTTTAAAAACCAAAAAACCAAATTTTTAAAACAAACCCCAAAACCCCCCATCCACCAAAAATTCCCCCCAACCTCCCCCCCCACATTTTCCCCCCCCCCCCCAAACCCCCCTTTTTTTAACCCCCCAATTAACCCCCCACCACCCCCAAAAACCCCCCAACCCCAAATCCCCCCCCAAAAAACAAAACCCCCCCAACCCATTCCTCAAACCCCCAACATCCAACAAAAAAATTACCATACCCAAAACCCCCACCCCCCGAATTTAATACCCACAAGTAAAACCCCCTTTCCAAACCCCTTTTTTCCCCCAAAGCAAACCTTTTCCCCAAAAACCCCCCTTAAATTCCCCCCTCCCCCAACCCCTTTTATTTTTTAAAAATTTTTAAACTCCACAAATCTTTTTAAAAAAAACCCCTCATTAAAACCCAACAACAAAAACCAACCACCCCCAAAAACCAATTTTTCCCCCCAACCCCAAAAACCATTTTCTTAAAACCCAACCCCCCCACCCATTTAACCCCTTTTTAAACAAAACCCCCCAAACCCCCACCATTTTAAACCCAAATTTAACCCCTTTCCCCCAACCCCCCCCAACCACAAAAACCCCACCCATACCATAAAAACCCCAAACCCCCAACCCCCCAACCCCCCCAAACCCCCCTTTCCCCCCCCCCCAACCCCCCAAACCCCCCCACACACACAAAAACCCCCCCCCCCAACAAAATTTCCCCCCCCAAACCCTAACCCCCACCCCAAAAACAAACCCAAAACAACAAAAAACCCTTTTCCCCCCCCAACCCCCCAACCCCCACCCCCAAATAAACCCAAAACCCCCAAAATTCCCCCAAACAAACAACAAACAAACCCCCAAACCCCCCCCAACACATTAAAACCCCCCCCGCCCAATTTCCCCCCCCCACCCCAAAATAATCATCAAATTAAAACTTTCTAAAAATTAACTCTATTTTATTCCTTACACCACAAAACAAAACCCCCCCCAAACCTACTTTCCCAACACGCTACCCCCCCCTTTTTCCATCCCCACAAATACATATTCCCCACTCCACAAATCATCCCATACTAAAAAATACAAAATCCCCATACCCCATCTTCAAAAAAATCCATACTTACCCAAAAGACTTTCCCAATACACCTTACACTTTTTCACACATTTAAAAATTTTCCCCAAATTACACCATTCCTTTTCCTTTTTTGGGTATATTTTATCCCCACACACTATAGTCTTCCTTACATATAAAACCCATGCCTACAATTAAATATACCTTTCCATATTTTAAAATTTGAAACCACACACTATTCATATCCCAATACACTTTTCTCCCCAAAATTTCAATTTTAATTCTAAAATTTTTAAAATTTGGCTTTCTGAAAAGATCACAAAATATTTTATTTTTTTTGGACTTTATTTAAAATTTATTTTAATTTTATAAGTAAAATAAAAAAAAATGAAAACTTAAGGGGTATTTATTGAAAAAATACGGTTTTGGGGGGGGGCCCCCCAAAAAAGAAAAAATTACAATTTTAAGGAGGGTTTTTTAAAAAATTTGAAAGAATTTGATTTAAAAAAAAAATTGCATAAAGGGCCGCCTCCTTGGGCCGGCCTTGAGGGACAAAAAACCGGCCCTCAAAAAAAAGAAAAGCCGTGGGCTTGGGGCCGGCCTTCATTATCCAAATATCCTTTCCCGAAAAAAATCTCTCCAAAATGTTTTCCTAATTAATTTGCGGACTCAAACCCTCATAGTTTAACCCTTATCCCCCCTCTTTGGATCAATAAATGCCCCCTTGTTTAAACCCTTTGGAGGCTTTCCTTTCTTTTGTTAAGCACCTTTTTTTGTTTTTAGAATCCTTTTGTTTTCTTCTTTGTTTTAGCATCATTTGGGTTTTTTCTTTTGAATCTTTTAAGAATTTCCTTAGGGTATTTTAGTTTTTTCCCAAAAGTTTTTTTTTTAAAAGGGAAAAGAATGTCATTTTTTTAAAAGTTTGCTTTAAATTTGGGGAAAAAATTAAAGGAGTCTTTTTTGAAGTTTGAAGCCTTGAAGTTTAAAACCCCTTGTTTCATTTACTTTATTTTTTTTTAAATGCCATTTTTAGTTGTTTTTTTATGAATTCCCATTGCCCCTTTTTTTTCAATTGTTTTTTTGCAACTCATACTAAAATGTTCAAAATTTCACCCCTTGTGGGAAATTGGTGAAACTCAAAAAAATTTTAAAAGGAAAAATTGGGTAGCCAATGTTAGTATTTTGGGGAATTTTTAGGTTTATTCATGATTCCCCTTTTCCTTTGATTTAAATTTTAAATAAATTCAGTCTTTGATTTATTTGTTAGAAACCCCTTTTGTACGGGAATTGATTGGGAATTTTTTGGAATTCTTAATTAAAATTGAATTTTTCAAGGGGGAAAGGTTGCAAATAAATTTTTTAAAAATTAAAAGAGTTTATGGGGGCGCAATCCCTGTTTCTTTTTAAATTTAAAATTCACTAAGGGATTAGGGTTTAAATTGATTTAGGGCCCTTTTTAGTTTTTTGTTGAAAACCCGGGAAAAGGGGTAGGGAACAAAATTTTTAAATTCCCTTGGTTTAATTGGGAAAGCGGGGCCGTTTAAATTTTGTTTTAAAGGTAAACACCCAAAAAAGGGAAATTTTCAAAACCCTTAAATTTAACCCTTTAAAAACCACTAGTTGACTTTTAATTTGGGTTTGAAATTTTGATTAAATTAGGGTAAAATTCAAATTTTCCCCTTGTTAATAATTGATAGATTCGTCAAAAAATTTTTTTTTTGTTTTAATTTAAAATTTTTTAAAGATTAAAACATTTAAAAAACCCCTTTTTTAATCACCTAGTTTATTGGGATAAAAAATTCCCATAGATCTAGTACTCTTTTGGTTTCGAGGGGATCAAAAACCTTACTTTTCACCACTTTATTACTTGATACGACCATTTGCACTTCCCTCCCAATTTTTTTTTTTAACGCTCCCATTTTATATATATGTTCTGAGGGGATCAATTTTTTGGCGCCGCTCCCGGGGGAACTTTTTAATATTGATTTTGTAATTCTGTTGGAAATTTAGGCAAAATTTATTTTTTTTTTTTAAAATTTTTCAAATTCATTGGGGTGATCGTTTTCCTTCCTTTTTTAAAGGGTCTTTTTATGCGAAAGAGTAAATTTGTTTAAATTTTCCCAATTAATCTTGAGATGGGAAAGCACCTTCCCGCAACTTAGAAAAAGAGCAGGGAAGAAAGGAAGAAGGAAATGGAGATGAGAAAAAAACGTCAGATTCGGGTTTTAAAAGAGCACTTGGGGAATACACTTTCCCTTTGGTTTTTCAGGTCCTCCCAATTAGAAAGACCAAAAATTTCCCGGCTAATAATTTGGGAAGAAAAAACCCAAGCCTCTTTTCAAAATGGTTAAAACAAATCAATTTGGGGGATACCCAAAAATGAAAAGCCCCTGATGAGCATTTTGGGCCAGTTTTTTCTTCAATATTGAAATCAGTAAAAATGAATAATGATATTTTGATGATGTAATTAGGCTACAACTTTTTCCGTTTTCACTTGGGAAAAAAGCTAGGGTTTGGGTTTAAAATTTCATTGCCACAAGACTCTGAAACCCACTTGGGGTAGATTCTCATCAAAATTTTTAAGGGTTTTTTTTCCACCGGGCTAAAAATTTGCTGGGGTTAAGAAATTTAAAAATCAAAAACCCTTCGAAAAAGGTTTAGGGTAAATTATTTTATAAAGGGCATGGGAAGTTTTAAAGGAGGAAATTAGAAAATGCCCCCATCGGGGATTACCAGTTTAATCTCCTTTTGAGATATTTATCTCATTTTTTAGATGACACTTTTGAGTTTCTGGTGGGTGCTTTTTTGGTGGGCTTTAAATTGAGTAAGAATATGATGGGGCCCTAGTGTTTTGATAGATGAAATGGCCTTAGTGACAAAATTTGGCAACATGAAAGAGGTAAGTCTAAAGTGGCATCTGTAAATTAAGGGAAACCTTAACAGTCAGATTTTGCTCTTACCCCCCAAGGTAAAGTAAACTCACCTCTGCACCTTCTTTCAATGTTAATCAATTTTTCTTGTTGTAAGTTATGTTTCAGGACCACACTCAACTTTTGATTTGCCCATCTAGAAATTTCCTCCTCACCCCATGGAGACCCCAAAAGAAAATTTTGTCAAAAAAAAAATTTTCCCAAAAAGGAAATAAAGGCCCCCTTTTAAAACCTAAAACCCGGGTGGCGTAACCACCCAAAATTTTAAGGAGAAATGTAAAAAAAACGCATTTAAAAACCCTGGATTTAAAAAGCAAGGCCCTTTTAACCCAAAATACTCCCCTTTAACTTTTATCCTAATCATAATACCTCTTCTCAGAAAGGGCCCGTTTTAAAAGGGAAGAAATCTTAAAAAAAGTTATTGAAAAACTGAAAACCAATTTTGAAAAATCAAAAAGCCCCCATTAGGAATCTTGAAAATCAGCTTAGTCAAATGTAAAAACCCTTTGAGTAATAGACCATTTTGGGTCTTTCCCTTTGAAATTACTGAGCAAAATCCTAGGGGGTTGGTAAATGTTATTATGGTTAAAAAGTGGTAAGGAATTAAATTGATAAGAAATTGGGGAAAGGGGAGGTTAACCGGGGGAAAGAAAAAGGGGGAAAAAAAGGGAAAGAGGACCCAAAAAAAAATTCCCCAAAAAGGTAAAAGTTTTTGGGTTCCTCCTATTCCTTTCCCAGGGGGGGTTTGAAGCAAAAACAATTGGTTTCAAAATTTTGGCAAATTTTTAAAAAGTTTTTAAAAAATTTGGCAAAAAAAAATTCCTTTTCCCAGAGGCACTTCAGCAGATGCCTTTCATATGCTAGGTTCATAAAGGGAAAATTTACTCCCCAAAGAGGGGAAGGATTAAAGGAAATGAAACAGTGATGCTTATGGAGGAATTTTTCTTGTTTCTTACAAAAAATTTACCCAATTTGAAAGGGAAAAAAAAAAGAGTTTCAGGAAGTTTTATTTCCCTTGCATTTTAATGGTAATTTTAATTTTGATAAAGTACTTATAATTTTTGGTGAAATTAAAAATTTAATGCCGGGGTCTTTTTTTAAAAAAACTGGATTTGGAGAATGTAAGGAGACCACGTACCTTAAATTGCGGTTTGAAGTGTAAAGTCCCCAAAAAGGGTATAGTGGAAAAATGCCCTATTTAAAAAGGGGAAAATTTTCATCTTTCCAGTTGACTTTATAGTTTTGGGAAAGGGAAAGAAATAGAGAGGTCCCATGATCTTGGGGAAGACCATTCCTACCCCCCCCCACGGTTTCAAGCTCTAATTGATGAAAGGAAAGGAAAGCCCCCCCCAAAACCCTTTTTAAAAACTAATAACCATAAAAAAAAATTTAAAATTTAAACCCCCCTTTTTTTAGTAAAAACCAATAATTTTGCCTTTCTCTTTTAAATTTAACAATATTAAAATTACCCAAACCCACCCCCCCCCCCCAAAAAAAAAAAGGGGAATGGGGGGACAAAAAAAAATTTTTATTTTTTTTTTTTTTTTCCCTGAAAAAAAGGGGGTACCCCAGATGAAAAGGGTTGTTGCTTTTGAAAAGACAGACGACTATAAAGAAGCTACCAGTGCCGACACTAAGGCCTATGCCAGAACTTAAAACCTTTAATGTCTTTTTAATAATTGTTTGTTTTATAAGTGTTTAAATTTAGGAAATCCATGGTCCTTTTAATCAACGCCTATGAAAAAAGAATTGAAACCCAGCAGATTCAAGGCCGTTGGAGGAAAAATAGGGAAAATCCGGGGGAGGGTAAAGGGGGCAGACATCCAGCAGGTAAGTTTGTTGATATTTACCTACAAAACTTTGGGGGAAGCTGAAAAGGGAAAGGCCCCCCATCCCCATGGAAGGAAGTTTGGGAAAATTTAAAATTCTAAAAAACGATGGTGTTAAAGGAGTTGTTTAAACTCCTTGATGAAGCTAACCCTGATAGTCAGGCTGATGACTATAAACAAGCGCCTTTATGGGAGGCAAGGGCCCCTTTAAAAAAGTTTTTTTTAATAGTTTCGTTTTAAAAAAAAAAAAAAAAAAAATTCAAGGCTGGATAAAAGCTGCCGGTTTCTTTTAAGACATTCCCAAAGGGTGACAGACATTTTAGGAGGAATTTTCTTCCTGTTTAAAAAATTTTTAACGGGAAAATTACCGGGAAATTTTTAATTTCGCATTGGGCATTTTTTTTTCCTTTAAATTTTGGGGAAAATATTTGGAACAATGGGGGACATTGTCCCAATTTTTTTTAAATGTGGGGAAGGGATTTTAAATTTAGAAATTTTAATGATTGCCCCACTTATGACTTTTAAAAAACCCCTGCCCCTTTTTTTATGTCCCTTAAAATGTTTTTAATGAAATCCCGAAATTGAATTAGATTGGTGCCCTACTCGCCAAATTTTTGTGATAGTTTACATAGTTAAATTTAAAAATTTAAAAACTTTTAGAGGGAAAAGGGTTTACCCCATGGTTTTGCTTTGAAATTTTTAGATTGGTCCCTTAAATTGAAAAAAAAAAGCAAGGGTTTCTTTAAGGAAAAAAATTTGGGTTTGGGGTTAAAACTCTATTGAAATTTTCTTTGGAATACCTTAACACCCCGTGAAAGAGGTAAAAAAAAATTTTTCTTAAATGACCCTTTTAAAAAAAAAAAAAAAAAACCTTTTCTCCAATAACTCAGGAAAATGAGTTTTAAAAGTATTCCCCTTAAATGTTTGTGTGGGGGGAAGGGCTTCGTTGGGGTCCTTTAAAAACCTTTGGGCACCTTAGGTGAAAAGCCCAGGAAAAAGCCCACTCAATTTAACTAAAAATAAGAGAGGGGAAAATAAAAAATTTAGTTCCCCAAAAGAAAGTCAGGTTGCCCGGGGGGAGTTTTGGTCCCCCAGAAGAGTGAAGTCCCCTTTTACTCCGATGCCCAATCAAGGCAAATAAAACATAAAAAAAAGGGGGAAATTTGGGAAAAAAAGGATCCCTAAAGCTTTCCTCCTTTTTATCTTTGTTGAGAGGAAAAAATTGAGGGAGATGTATGGCCCAATTTAAAAATGAAATTTAAAAAGGAAAAGTTTTTCTTATGGATAAGTTTTTGTTTTTAATTTTTAAACCTGTATTAAAAAATTTTTGGTTTTTTGATTAACTACCTTTAAATTTTTTTAAAAAGGGTATAATAGTTTCAAAAATTTCAGATGGTAGAAAAAATGGGCCCCCGAAGTTTTTAATGATGGATTTCTCTTTTTTTAAAAATATTAAATTTTTTTGGGGGGACAAGCAAAAAGGTTTTAAGTGGGGGGATGGGTTTATAAGATCAAAAATTTATACTATATTTTTTTTTTGGACTTTATAAATTAAAATTTTTTTAATATTTTAAAAAAATATAAATAAATGATTCTTAATGGTATTTATTTTTTAAAATTTAAAGGTTTTTTGGGGGCCCAAAAAATTAAAATTTTTTAAAAATTAATTGGAGGAGTTTTTTTACAAAAATTTTAAAAAGTGAGCGGGAAGGGGTTGCAAATTTTAAGGGCCGTCGTTCCCTTTTGGGCCGGGCTTACATTCAAGGCCGTGGGCCCTTTAGCCCGGGCCCTTTAAAACCCCCTCAAAAAAAAAGGGAAAAACCGCCGGCCTTGAGCCCGGGTTTCATTTTAAGGGGGCCCCGGGCCCTTTAAACCAGCCTTCCCTTTTCTCCCCGGGGTACCATTGCAGGAAAACTCTCCAAAAATCGTATCCCAATTAAATTTTCTGACTCAAATCCCCATCAGATCAACCTTATCCCCTCCCCTTTGGATTTAAATAGACCCCTTGTTTTTGAACCTTGGAGGCATCCTTTCTTTTGTTAAAAACCTTTCCCTTTTTTTTGTTTTTGGGAAACCTTTTGTTCTTCTTCTTTTTTTTAGCTCATTTGTCTTTTTTTTGAATCTTAGGGAAAATTTTCCTTTGGGAAATTTGATTTTTTTAAAATTTATTTGGGGAAAGGGAAAAATGGCATTTTGTTGAAGTTTTTCTTTCAATTGAAGAATTCCAAAGGGTCATTTTTTGGGAAAATTTAAGCTCTTTAAGGGTTATAACCCCTTGTTTATTTTCTTTATTTTTTTTTTATGCCATTTAAGTTTTAAATATTTAAAACCATTTCACCTCTTTATTTCAATTGTTTTTATGCAACTCATTTCTTAATGTTTTTAAAACATCCCCCTTTTGGGGAAAAGGGTTTTAACTCTAGAAAGTAAAAGGTTTAAATTTTGCCATTTTTTATGTAGTTAAAGGGAATTTTTAGGATTATTTTATGATTGCATTCCCTTTTATTTTCAATTATAATTTAGGGCTTTGATTTTAATTGTTTGAAAACCTTTTTTTACGGGGGGGTTTTATTAGGAATTTTTTAGGAATCTTAATTAATTTTATTTTCAATACGGGAGTTCGTTAAATTTGGGTTTTAAATTTGAGTTTATGGGGGCGCAATGCAATGTTTTTGTTAATTAAACACTAAGGGATTGGGTTAATTGATTTGGGCATTAGTTGTTTTTAGGCATCGGGAGGTGTTGGAAAATTAAATTTTTTTCCTTTGGGGAAATTTGGGGACGCGGAAGCCCTTAAATTTATTTAAAGGGCAAAATCCCCCAAAAAAAAGGGTTTTTTCTAAACTCACTTGAATAACCTTAAAAACCATAGTTGAAAAAACTTGGTAGGAATTTTATTAACCCAAACTAGGGTGAATTCTAAATTTCCCCTTTTTCCCTAATTGATAGTTCGTCCCCCAAAAATTTTCTTGGCTTTTAAATTAAATTTTTTGTTTGACATTTCAAAAAACCCCTTTTTAATCACCTTTGATATTTATAAGAATTTTCCCTAGTTCCCAGTACTCTAAAAATTGGGGTCCTCGAGGGATGGGCAACTTTATTTTCACCACTTTTTTCTGTCGACCAGGCTTTTGCTGCATTTTCGCCCCCCTTTTTATATAAGTTTGGTGTTCACAAACCACCCCTTACAACACAATGAACACACATGCACTTGCCCACATACACATACCGTACACCTTAATACATATCAATCACTAACACATACACACACCCTTATAATCTACCCCTCAACCAACATACACATAAAACATCTTTAAACACAATAACCTTAACATAATAACAACCCTTATACACTACTTACATCCCCTACATTAAATTCTCTTTACATCCACCCCATACATCCCCCTTTTTTCCATACATATCACTTTCTTCCACACACATAACATCTTCTTCCGCAAATCCATACACCCCCTCATTTACGCACAACAACATATTTCTAAACACCCCTTATGCATCTCATTCATCACATTCTTATGCCATCGCACATTTATGCATCACTAAATACACACACATATATCTTATTTGCACACACCACATACCCCCTTCACCCCGACACTTTCACCCACCTAAAAATCCCACAAACTTCACACTTTTAATTAAAATAAATATACATTATTCACGCAACCAAAAATACAATCTATTCACCCCACATTCTTCATAAAACACACAAATTTTCCCTAAACACCTCCAAAATTCCCCCCATTTTCTTTTTTTCTTTTTCCCTTTCTATTTTTTCTTACCCTTTCCCGTTCCCCCTTTTCTTTTCTTCCCCCCTTTTTTCAGGCTTCTAGCTGGCGTCATCTCGTGGAAAAATTTCCCTTTTACTTTACTCCCTTCTCCCTTTCCCCCCCGCTGGGATGTATAGCATGCTTTGGGGGCCTGATCACTAAGGAGGGTTGCGTTTTGCTGTTGTCGTATGGTTTTGTTGTTTTATGTTGGGTTTCTTTGCAATTGCTTTTGGGGTTGGTTGTCGGTTGTTAGGTTGTTGCGGTCTGGGGTTTTTTCGTCCACCTATTGGTCTGATTCTTGAACTGTTTCCAAATTCCCGTAATATTTGGTCCCCGTAGGGGGGTTACTATGCCATCTCTGAATTAGGATAAAGGGAAAATTTTTCAATATTGGAACTTGTAACTCCAACTTGTATGAAATTTTTTTAAAAAGTCCTGTAAAATGGCGTAAAAAGGGTTTCATTTTTTTATCCACTATATTAAACAAGTGTTACAATCTTGAAAAATTTCATATTTAAAAATTTCAACGGTTGCATTCCGGTAGTAGGAAGCCATGTTAAATCTTAGCCTTAAATGGTCAAAAGATTAAAATCAACTTAACACAAAAATTTTAATTACAATCTGAAAATTAAAACTATAGATCTATTACAAAAAACAGAGGTTCCAAAATGAAATAAGGGTTTTTTGCCCCTTTTTGGCGCTCTCCCAAAAAAAACCCCGGTCTCCAATAACTTACTTCGGGAAATGTATGAGGTTGGCAAAAACCTAACCCCCCAGTTCTTAAAAA